>ML986779.1:33938-49149 GCA_010094045.1 Lojkania enalia
CGTTTCGCTCTTATATATAACTAAATTACTAGAAGCTTATAATAACCGAAGAATAAATAATCGTATAATATATTCTTAACCTTAATTTGCAAGAATTTACGCTCCGGCTATATAAGATAGTAGATATAGTAGATAAACTATTAGATATATATAATAGAATATTTATAGGAAAGAATTAGTTTAAACAATTTATAGCGCGTATAAATAAGCTTAAAATAGCCTTTAATTAAGTAAAAGATTACTAAAGAATAAAATAAGAGAATTTAGAGGTTATTAATATATAGTTTAAGCTTATATAAGATACAATTATAAAATATAGTATATATAATAATAATATCTACAACTTTAATAAGATAGGCTTTTAAATATATATTATTAGTACTATAAAGGTTATTATAGGTTTAGAATATTATATAAGGTCTACTCTTATATAACTAGATAATTATAAGTAGGTTATAGTTATCTAGAATATCTATACTACTATATACGCGACCCCGCTATTTATTATTTATAAAAAACGCGTTTATATCTCTATATAGTATAAAGAAGTAGGTATATTATATAATTAGAAAATTTCAGTCTCTAAGAACAGCTAGATAAATAATACGTTTAGTTTTAAGTAGCTAAAGTACTTTAATAAGTATATAAAGATACGTTAGATAGAGTTATATAAGCTACTTATTTTAGATAGTTATAAAAGCTACCTTAACTAGGAATTTAAAGATTACTACTTTATATAAAAGATCCTAATATTTTATATACTTTCTTATTTATCGTATATACTTTAGCCTCTTAATATAGTTTACTTCTTACTATTAAAGCTAAAATACTTATAGTATATATAAAACTTAGCGTGCTAACGCGTCTACTATATTAATAAAGAAAGTTTCCTTCCAACCTTTAAGAACGCGTTTTTTAATATATTTATATATAAGAACTATCGAAAAGCTTTTAAAGTAATAAGAATTATTCCTCCAAATATATAGGTTATATTAGATTACCTTAATATATAACTATATATTCTACTAAAACTACTTCTATAAGAAGACTCTTAATAATCTAAAACTCTAAGTAATATATATAAATTTGGGTTATAATTAATACTTATATAAAAGTCCTTTATATAATTATTAAAAGAGGTGTAAGAAGAATTCTTATAGCTTATAAAAGGTGCTAAGTTAATACTATATTAGAATATACTTCTTTAAGATTACAACTCTAAACTTAAAAAGTAATTAGAAGAAGTAACTAAGCGTAAAACACGTAAAAGAAAGTATATTTAGTATAGTAGTATAGTATTATATAGTAAGAGATCTTTATATATAGCTGCTAAAGTATCTATAGACTCTTAGCTCTTTAAGAAGACCCGTAGTACTGATACTTAAGAAAGAGCTCAACTAGCTTAACGCTACTATAGTAACTATAATAAGATTGGATATAACGCTTATACGTGCTAAAAGGATAGTAGGGAAAATTCTGAATTAGATAAAAGTATATTATATATAGAATCTCTTATTAGTATTAAGTAAATTAACTTTTTATATATAGTATTCGTTGCGCTAAGAAAAAGTAGCCGCTTTAATAGTTTGGCCGCTTTAATAGTAGAATACGTTATAGTATTTATTATACTAAAAAAAGTAGCTACTTTAATAGAATAGCCGCTTTAATAGTAGAATATATTATAACTACTAGATATAAGCTACTTTTTACTATTAAAATATATATATAGAAATTAGATTTTAGTTTTAGTATATAACTATATTAACTATATTATAAAACTAAAATTCTTTCTAACTTTTAAAGCTACTTTTAATATATTAATTATAAAGAATAATATTTATATAAGCTTTTAAAAAGCTAGTCTAATTCTATTTAATTTAGAAGTAGTACTTTTAAAGCTTAATATAAAGCTTTATATACTAATACTACTAGTATAAAATAATACTTTATAAAAAGTAAAAATACTAAATAATATATATAAGTTAGAAACTTAATTAATATTAATTTATAATTAGATTTAAAAGAATATAAACTTTTTACTAGTTTCTATTATTAAGAAGCTAAATTATTTTTAGAAAAGTCTTATAAAAGTAATTTATTAAATCGAGTTAATATATAATAAAATTAATATAAAGTACTATTAAATAAGCTACTTTATTAAGTAAGTTAAAATTTCTTAGTATTCTAAATCTACCAATTTTAACTAGTTAAACTATTATTAGAATTATCTAAAAAAAATTCTAAGTACTTATATTTAATTTAAAAGAAGTAGATTTATCTACCTAATACGTTTATATATTATACCTAATTCTACTATAGTTCTTATATTATTATATATCTAGTTAAACTCTCTTTTATCTATTTATATAATAAGTTTTTTTAAGTTTTAAAGCGCTTTAAAAGCTTTAGTAGTTATTTATACTAATCCTTTACTATATTCTATTATTCTACTCTATTATATCTACTTTCTCTTACGCGATTTTTACTTAGTTAATATCTCTACTTACTTTTTAAATTTAGTAATCTAAGAGTTTATAAATATATTTTAGTATAGTATTAATTTAGCTTCTTTAATAAACTATATAAACCTACTCTAAATTATTATAGATAATAAACTAAAAGAATTTTATATAAGCTTTAATTAAAATAAAAATTTAAGTATATTATTTAAAGTCTTTAATATTTATAGTATTTATAGTATAAGAAGTTTTAATAGAATATATAGTTATATTTTAAAGTATTTAAGTACTATCTATATATTTAAAAGGATTAGATCTAATACTTTAAAAACCTTTTAATAGTTATTATATATAAATAATATACTCTATAAGTAAGCGGCTACTATAAGTAAATAGTTACCCTATTATTAATCCTACTACCTATTAACTTTAAAACGTAATACTTTAATAATCTAATATAATAAAGCCTTTAAATAAAGTTTAAATAAACCTTATAATTTAAGCTATTAAATATAATATAAAACTATTAGAAAAAGGCGTGTTTTTAATATATAGCATCCCCTAAACTATACTACGCTATTAACTAGTAGAAATACCTGTATAAAGTAGTACTAAGGCTAATTTAAAAAGGCTTATTAAACTAGAAGAGGAGGTAATTATAGACTTTATTCTTAAACTAGATTCGAACGGGTTTTTATTAACTCTAGCTACTATTTATAATATAGCTAATATACTACTAGCTAAGTATTAGGCTAGTTAAATTAGTTAAAACTAGATATCTAACTTTATTATATATATACTTTTAATTAAGACCTATCTTAACTAACTATATAATTACTAATAAGTAAAATATAAAGACCTAAATATTATAGTTAGATAGTTTAATCTAGTTAAGGTTATAGTTAAGAAATATAAAATTATATCTAAGAATATTTTTAATTTTAATAAAATAGGCTTTTAAATAGAGGTAATAACTAGCTATATAGTTATTATAGATATAGAATAATATAATAGGTTAAAAGCTATATAGCTAGGTAATTAAAAATAGGTTATAGTTATTTAAGGAGTTAATATAGCTAGCTAGGTAATTCTACTATATATTATTCTTAAAGTAAAATATTATTAGATAATCTAATATAATAAAAATCTATTAAAAGATTAAATAATTAGTATTAGTAAAAATAAATAGATAATAAATAAATATAGAATTAAATAGATAAAGTACTTTAATTTATATATAAAAGGTCGTTTAATTAATAAATAGCAGCTACTACTCTATTAAATTCCTATTTCTCTATAAGTAGAATAGGATTATAACTCTCTATATACCTATATATACCTTATATATCTTATAACCTTTTAATATTAGCTACTTCTTACTATTAAAGTGCGTATATAGAACTAAGGTTAGCTAGCTAATTTGTTACTATATTAACTATATTAATAAGCTATCATTTCTACTAGCTTTTAAAGCAGCCTTTAAGAAAGTAATTATAAAGGATAATATCTATATAGACTTCTAAGCTATAAGTCTAGTTCTATTTAAACTAGATATAATTCTCTTATAATTAGATATTAAACTTTAAATATTTATACTAGAGCTAGAAGCTATAATTATCTAGAAGGCTAAAATACTCTATAATTCTTACGAATTTAATATATAAAAGCAGCTACTCTATAATCGTATTTAAAGCTATTAGAATTTATTATCTTCTATTCTACTTAAAATAGTAGAATAGCTCTATAAAGGCTATTAAAAAATAGATTACTTTAATATCTTATAATAAAGCTAAATAGCTGCTCTAAAACAGGCTATAAAAGATTTTATAAAATATAAGAGGCGTTAAAAGAAATATATATAGGAAGAAAGTACTCTATTAATTAAATAGAAACTTAAAAAGGCTGCTACTAGTATAGTAGAAGGTAGAAAGCGTTAGTAGAAGCTATTAGTATTAAATAGTATATAGCGTATACAGCGTTATATATACTATAAAACAGCTAGCTATAATATTTATATCTACTAATTAGGCGAAAAAAGAATTTAATAATTCTCTACTAGAATATCTAATTAATATATTATAGTATTATTAAGAGAATTGCGTATAAAGCCTAATACAGGTAATAGAGTAGCTACTTACTTATAGAGTATATTATATTAAAAAACGCGTTTCTAAAAGCTAGTAGAAAGCTTTTCTTATTAATATAGAAGATATACTAGTATACTAAGTCTTATATATATTAAAAGTACTTCTACTTTAAAGGCCTAAAGTAAACTATATTAAGTAGCTAGAGAATATATAATAAATAGGCTAGTATATAGAAGGTAAGAATCTTATTCTTAAAATAGTAGTCTTTAAAATTCTAGTTAAAGTAGCTTTTATAGTTATCTAGAATTAATAGTTAATATATTTCTATCTAATACTTTAACTATTTAAAACTAAGTATATTATCTATCTAACTATTCTTAGATACTAAAAACTTCTAATTATATAGTATATCTATTTTCTTATATTAAGTAGAGATATAAATATACCTTTTATAGATAATAAAAAGTAGAGTTATATACTCTACTATATAGATACTTTAGATAATAGTAACCTACTTCTAATTATTTAGCTATATAAGATTAGATTTTATATATCTTTTTAAACCTATAATTACTTTTATAAATCTAATTATATTTATCTAAAAGCTAGTTTTATTAAAATTATATATATCTTTATTATAAATACTATATATAGTTTTTATTTCTTTAATAAACTTAAACTATATACTAATAATTTTAGAATACTCTTACTATATTTTCTAGTAGTTCTTTATCTAATTAAATACTATTTTAAACTTATTAATATATATTATAAATCTTTTAGCTTAATTTTTATCTACTAGTTCTTTACTATATATAGCTAATAGTTTATCTACTATATCTACTATCTTATATAGCTGGGTCGCGAATTCTTATAAATCTAGATTAATAATATATTATATAATTATCTACTTTTTAATTATAATTAACTTTTAGTAGTTTATATAGTAATTAGTATATATAAAAGTTTCTTTATATCTCTATTAGAGAGTTAATTACAGTATACTAAATATATTAGTAGCAGCTTTTAAGCTTTAGAATTAGCTAGTTTTATATACTTAAAGAGTAAACTTAATTCTATCTTTTTATTAAATATTATCTCTTTATATATATTAAGATATTATATATTATAGTTATTATATTTACTACTAAGAAATTTTAATTTACTTAATAAAGTAGTTTATTTAATAGTACTTTATATTATTAGTTTTTAAAAAGTAAATAAAATAGTAATAAAATAGAAATAGTAGAAAAAAGGCGGATTTAAATATAAGAAACTCTAATAAAAGTATAAAAAGAATAATAAGAAAAAAACTTAAGTTATAATATACTAATTTAGGGTATAATTAGATATAAATAGATAGTATAAAGTATATTATAGCTATTATAATAAGATTAGGTATAATTTTTATATATATTAGAAGAATATAGAAGTTTTTATAAAATAATCGTATAAGTTATAAATTACTATTATATTATTTAATTATTAAGCTATATATATATAAAGGTTAAAAAAGTTAATAGAGTAGACTACTTATATAAACTACTCGCTTATAAGGTATATTATATAACTCTATCTTTTATTATTTATAAAAGATATATTTATATCTTTATTTAGTATAAAAGAATAAATATATTATATAATTAGAAGCTTTTAATATCTAAAAATAGTTAAATAAATAATATATTTAGTTTTAGATAAAGTATTTTAATACTTATATAAAGATATATTAGATAGAAATATATTAGTATAATATAAAGTACTATTAAGTAAACTATTCTATTAAATAAGCTAAAATTTCTTAGTAATAAATATAATAACTCTAATATATAATATTTTAATATTTATAAAAAGATAATACTTAATAAGAAAATAGAATTAAACCTACCTTTTAAATATATAAAGTTAGCTAATTCTAAAGTTTATAAGCTATTACTAATATATTCAGTATACTATAACTAACTCTTTAATAGAAATATAAAGGAATCCTCGTACGTATTAATTACTATATAAATTACTAAAAGTTAACTATAATTAAAGAGTAGATAATTATAATATATTCTAACGTATAGTATAAGCGAGCTGATTACCTAAGCGAGCTAATTATAATACTAAGACTATACTAAAATCGCGACTACTTTTCGCAAAATATTATACTTTCTTATATTCTATTATACTATATAGTATAGTAGCCTATTCTTCTATATCTATAGCATTATTTTTACACGTCCGCGAGTTATATCTAGTCTTATTATACTACCTATAGCACCTTTAAGTTAGCTAGTCTCTATTAATACACGCCTTCTTTCTACCCTTCTTCTTATTAGTATAAGTACTAAACTCTTTTAGAGTAGTTAATTAAACGCCTTCTTTAATCGTTAGGTTACCTTCCTTCTATATACGCTTTCTTTTATACGATTAACGTTATATAGCAGCCTTATTAGCTACTTAAAGTTTAGTAACCTAAGTACGTAATAGTACATTTTTATATATTATATATATAGTACCCTTTATAAACTATTTAAACGCCTCTACTATTAAAGTAGATAAGTTATCTAAGTACTTTTAAACTCTTAATTAAACGTACGCAGATTAAAACTCAAATTTAATAGAATTACTTAGTATTTTTAACTTTTAAAAGGTATCTTTAACTATAGAGGGTATTAGTATATATAGTTAAACTTTAAGCTTTAATAGTATTATATCTAAATTAAATAGAACTAGGCTAATATCTTAAAAACTACTTAGAATATTACTCTTTATAATTACTGCGTTAAAAGCTGTTTTAAAGTAGAATAAGAACTCGATTTTTGTAATATAGTTAATATAACTATATATTAGCTACTCGACTTAGCGCCTGTATATAGTTTTTAAAAGCGAGAAATAACTTACATCTAGTAGCTGCAGTAAGTATAATAAATATAGAAGTATATAGAAAGTAATAATATTCTTTTTCTTATAGAGCTGCCTAAATTTAAGTAAGTTGTAGCTCTTATAGCTGTTAAGAATTAGTAATTAATATATACTAATAGTACAATCTTTTATATATATATTAAAGTACTTTAACTACTTAATACTAATATTATTTATCGTCTAACTATTATTAGTAACCTGTATAGCCTAGATTAGTAGAATATTATCTTCTTTATACTATATAGAAAGGTAGTAGATACCTGTAAAGATAATAAAAGGTAGTATTATCTATCCTAACGCGTTAATATCCTAGATAACTATAGTCTACTTATAATTATCTGGCTGGAGCTGCTTTAGTTAATTCCGTCTTTTAGAGCTAGTAACTACTATTTCTATTAATATTACGTCTATTATAAAGCCTAATTTATTAAAGTTATATATATCCTTGTTAATAATACTATACTTAGCCTTTATATTCTGTATAAGATAGAACTAGTCTTCTATAACCTTAGAATCCTTATATTTAGCTTTTAAATAGTTATACTTTTAATTAAATTTGATCTTAAGCTTAGGCGTACATTTAATAAAGTTCTCTACCTAATTCTTTCTAACCTAGCTAGTAGAGCGCGCAGCTAGTAGTAAATTGGCTATATCTTAAACAGTAGTAAGCTGTAGCGGAAATTCTCTTATATCTAGATCTAGTATATACTAAATAATTACCTACTCCTCAGTCTTACTAAGCTTTATTGAATTAGGCCGGCAATCGCGTTGTAGAGCTGTTTCTCGCCTTCGTGTACTAAGTATACTTTAGGAGATATTATAGATTAATGTAACACGACGTATAGTTAGTATCACATCTTATTAGAGAGCTTAAAGTGTAAGCTGTATTCTAGCTTCTTTCTAAATTAATTCTACAGTTATTAGTTATAGTATAATACTATAAAGTATAATTATCGCGATTTTAGTAGGGTCTTAGTATTATAATCAGCTCGCTTGAGTGATCAGCTCGCTTATACTGTACGTTACTATTAAAATAAGACAAGTAGATATATATATCTCTAGTCTAAGCGAAAGCTAGAGCGTAGATAAATAATAGAAGCCTAGCTTTACTAGAAGATAATAAGTTAGCGATATACGGTTTAGTAAGGAGGCTTCTATAGATAACGTTTATAGAGTAAAGTTTAAGTAGAAGCTAGAGCTAGAGCGATAAACTGGAATTTTCCTACCTTCCCCCCCTTTACACTCTCGCAGGAGCTCGATGATAGAAAGGGGGTACTATTATAGTATCAGCTTCTACCCGATCCCGTGCCATCTCACCTATTACGTATAGAACTGAACCCCTGATATATATATATACGACCTAATGTCTGTCTCCTTTCTCTCTTCATCCGGATGTCTTAAGCTATTATAGTAGCTATACGTTAGCTATCTATATAGTTTAATCTAATACTTATTTATCTAGTATTAGTATCTAGTGCGTATTGTTGTGGCAAGAGAATATTTTAGGGGAAGGAGGGGGCTAGGGTATCTATAATATAATCTACTAATAGATATAGAAAACTAATCCTATACTAATTATACTATATAGATAATAGTTCTTAGGTATATTATTTAGAGAATCTTGACGATATAATCTCTATCTTTTGCTATACGTTATAAACCCAGTATAACTATGTCTTTTCCAGCTACGCTCTTAATACCTCCCGGAAGCCGAGCTCTTTAAATACTATTCTCCCAATATAGCGTTATATACTCCTATATATCGAGGCCTAGCGGAACTGGAGTTTCGCGGCTCTATTTATCGAAATAGCTACTAAAGCAGCTGTCCTGACAAATACTATAATACTGCTTTTATAAGCTCTCGCGGACAGCGTATAATAAATAAAGCAGACTTTATAAATCCTAGGTGGAGGGAGAAGCTCTATAGGTAGAACTATAAGGTTTTAAGAATGGTAAGAAAAAATGGGATCTAAAGGACTTGTTCTATACGATAATAGCTATAGGTAGTAATGCCTAGAGAGTCGTAGAGGGCGGCAGGCCTAAGACTTTATCCTAAAACTTCTTGCGAAAGGCGAGAGAATTATATCTAAGCTAGAGAGTTTCTATAAGAGAAAGAATATATACTTCTTTTTTATATATAAGGTTGTGCGACCGATTTATATAGATAAAGAGCACCTTTATAAAAGGGAATATTATATCCCTAGCCCACATAACATATCCCTTTAGGTTTCCTATAGGAAGTCATCAGCCTAGAGCTAAATACTAAAAGCTTTAATAGTTAACTCCTTAGATTTAGCTTGGATAAAAATATTGGGGAGATCTATATACTACTTGTTCTTTTAGTATCGTTTTGAAGCAGTCCCGGGAAATGAATCAATGATTAATGGAAAATAAGCCAGCTAGTCAGCCTAACTATACCTAATATGAATTAGTCTATTTAACAGACATAAAATTCCGTTGCGAATGGAGTTAAGAAATGATAAAAAGGTGGAATTAAACAAAGAAAACCAACAACTATAGAGCTACTGTACGCCGTGTAGTTATTCGCCATACTATAGTTCCTAGGCGCGTCGTAAACTTTACTGTACCAATCCGATGAGGTGGTGTTACTCCTAATATTTTATATTTAGTTTTTATATTTAGTTTTATTTTATTTTTAAGAAGGAACCTTTATTCTCTAGAGTCAAGGTTGCTCTTTTGAGGTTGCTGGTTTTTAGATATTTTGGTTCGTGTGGCCGTGATTTACTGTCTGCCGGAACAGGCCTGTTATGAAAACCTCTCGAGGCTGGGCGGTTCTTCTTGATATATGCTAACAGAAGTCTTGGTTATTTTTGTCGACTGTGATTAGTGTATGGTCAGAAATTGGATGATCACAATCAATGAGGATGCGTACGCTTCAGCTTTAACCTGGGCTAGCTTTTTCTTCTCCGCGGTACATTTTGGGGGATTGTTCTCTAATTCTAGTGAGGCTGCGAAGTACTCATTCCTAAGTCTTATAAATTAAAACTGCGGCATTATATGTCGGCTCGGAGTACGTTTCATTTGTTTAGACTATTCGCCTCATTTTGTGCTATTACTATCTTCTGGGCGTTTGGAGGAGATATAAGTGCTCTCAACGTTGGAAGTTTTGCTCTTAGCCGTCGAAATGGATATGTCATTTCCATTTATCTGATGTATAACGTTATCTGTAAAGCTTCTCTAGCAAATCTCTGTAGCTGACCGGGTTTCGTCAGCGTCTTTAGGTTGTGACATTGCTGGGTGTTTTGTTGAGTTTGTTGTGTTTCCCCAATCTTTTGCGTTTCTTGTCTTTACATCCAGACTTGAGAATCGAATATAGTGAAAGGTCTGTGAATACCAAAAACGGTTGTCAGAGGTGAGGGGAAACGGAGGAAGATGCGGAGAATGCAGAATATGTATTGCAAGCCAAGAGCCCTGAGTCAAAACTAGGGGATGAGAAATATGATCTTGAATCTGAATGGTCATATATCGTAGAGCGGCAATCATACTATCCATTGATTCGAATAGAGAGCTAATATAGTCAGCTTTTGGGAACTACCGGACAAGGTTCATCGCTGGAAGGACTAGACATTGACTAATAGAATATTCGGAGCTCAGGTTCACGGATTGGTAATAGCTCATCGGTCGTGGAAGCCTCCTGTCTGTATCAATTATATCTCTGCTACCTATAACCTAATAACATTGACACATTATCACTTTCGAAAGGATAAGAAAGAGAAACGGGTGATTATCGAGACAGCTAATTGGTAGAATAAAGAGTAGGATAATTAACAAGGTAATCTTGAAGGAAAGAAAGGGAGCTATGAAACGATGTTTCAACTCATCAAGCCAATATGTGTTAGTGCAGAACCAGTAAAGGCGAATCTTGAATGTCCAAGAGTGTTAAGAACGGGAACACCTCAAAATGGCGCAAAAATAACCATCACCCCGGGACCATCTGAGGGGATGCCGCCCACTGGTACCAACCCAAAGGATACACCTCAATACAACCATACCAAGATTTTTAAAAATAATCTCCTGCACAACCTCCCGATTCAGCATTTGCCTTCTTTCTGGTCCCTAGCCAAATTCGGCAGCCTCGTTTCGTTTCCTGAAACATAGTCTCCCCTCTTTCCTCTTAGAACACTCTATATAGACGATTTCGTTCTTCTATCCGCATCCCTTCCAACCCTAGTGTAAGTAGTGGTCATTGGGGCGGGGACATCTTCATCTACTAAGATTACGCTATTTCATTAGCTTCTTTAGTACTTCAATACACCTTTCTCCGGCCGCGGTACGTCTAGGGTTGTCTGTTTGGTTGTAGTATTGAGGCTTGGTACTGTCGAGTCTACTTTGTATGGTATCTTACTAATATACATAAATCTTACACTACACCCTGGCCTATATTATATCCGTCTCTCTTGTCTATACTGTCTAGTCCGCTCGCCACAACTTCCTTTTGACCCGTCTCATAGTTGCATTAGCCTTTGCCTTTGCCTTTTCTGCGCTTATTGACGCATGCTCGGCTAAGTAAGGTCTCGCCTTTTCCCTTGCCATAATCTCTTTATACCTCTCTCTCACATCATGAATATGCATTTCTACAGTCTCAGCAACCTTCTCTTTGAGCGCCTTCAAGGACATGCCATCAAACTCTTTCGCCAATTCCTCGGGCGATGAAGCGACGCTCTCATCCATGTGGTATATTAGATTGATAAGATTCGAGACTCCCGGCCTTGCTTCACGGTCGTACGAGACACCCTCAATAGAATCTGTCAATGCTCTGTTTATCTTCTTCTTGATTACATTCTCGTTGTCCGTGATCAGGATCCTGCTCTTCTCGTCGGTATCACTTTTGCTCATCTTCTTTGTCGGATTCGTCAAGCTCATGACGCGCTTCGCAGGCGACATGATGATCTGCGGAGGCACGAGTAGCGGCACATTTCCTTTGGAGTTGGGCGCATAGACGTGGTTGAAGCCGATGGCAAGCTCGCGTGCAAATTCAAGGTGCTGGGCCTGGTCCTCGCCGACGGGGACATGAGTGGTGCGGTAGAGGAGGATGTCGGCGGCCTGGAGGACCGGGTAGGAGAAGAGGCCGAGCTTGAGGGCGGCTTTGCCGGTGGGGGAGGGATCAAGGGGCGAGGTATTGTTAGGGAGAGCAAGTTTGCTCTGATGGCTGCGTGTTAGATTGAGTTCGATAGGTTGGAAGTAGTCTGGATACCTTCCACTGCGTCATTCGCGACAAATATCCCATTGATGCAGTACAACTGAGAATCCACATCAATTCGCTATGTTGTGGAACGCTGGACTGGTAGAAGATGGTCGATCTCTCTGGGCTCAAGCCGACAGCATATAAGCTAGCCAGCATCTCCTTCCGCCATTGTTGCAGCTGCTTGGCATTTTGCTTGATGGTGATGGCATGTAGATCTACAATTGAGAAGAACAGTTCCGTTTGCTCATCTTCTTCATTCTGCAAAGTAGCCCACAGGCGTAGTGCTCCCAAGTAGTTGCCTAGATGTGGGATGCCGGTAGGCTGGATGCCAGAAAAGATAACTCTTGGTAGATTGGTGACATTTGCAGCCGATGAGCTATATCTTATGCAATTGGATGTACAGTGCGATGTGGTGACCTGCCACAGAGCCGAGCGGCTGCTGGTGCGGAAAAGGAGCGGGAGGGGGAGGAGGAACATTGGGAGTTTGATGGTTAGCATCATCGCAGCCGCAAGGTCAGGCAATGACACGTGACTAGGTCCGTGCTTGGGATAGGGTTGGAACCTCGGGAGGTTGGCCGATACAGTGGGTCAACACCTCGTGCACGGTCAACACCAAATCTTCAACATTTTCAGGATCGCTTTACACCACCAATATACGCCCAATGGAGGCCGCCCTAGAGTCGTTGAAATCGCTGAAGCCTGGAGAAAAGCCTGATTATGCTCAGACTGCGAAAAAGTTTAGCGTTGATCGATCTTTGCTGTCGAAGCGTCACCGCGGAGTTATCGCTAGCTATGCAGAAAAGGTCGATAATGTGCGCCTCCTCAACACCACGCAGGAAACACGGCTTGTACGATATATTGATAAGCTTTGTGTACGAGGCCTACCACATACGAGAGAAATGACCCGGAATTTTGCAGCAGAAGTAGTAGGAAAAGAGCCAGGAAAAAACTGGGTGGATCGCTTTATTGCGCGGCATCATATTGAGCTTATATATTAATAGGTATCTAGCCTTGATTCCTTAGGCCACAGAGCCGACTCTGCCTTCAAGTACGCCCTATATTTCAAACTTTTGTGTAACGGCCTCGGATTGGCCGGGTGCAGGACAGGGTGATGGCTAAGAGTGATCACGTGCTGCGAGGGGATTATTCTTGTGGGTTTGTGATAGAAGTGCGCAAGTAGAGTGTGCGAAAGATATTCAAGTTAACTATAAAGAGCTATAAAGGTTGGAGTCGTAAGGTTATTAAATACAATTTAGTTCCTCTGCTATTCTTCTTACTCAGTCGCTCAGCCAACTAAGTGACTAAGTATACTTAGTTACTTAGTTGACTGAGTAACTAAGCATACTACTTGTTCCGCGCCAGCTTATTCCGACAACTATACAGAGTCCTAGATCTTAATTAGGTCTAGTATAGGAATCCCGTTAGGGATATCTATAATACTACCTCCCTTCTCTAAGCTCTTAGCCTAAGAGTTATCCTATTCTAATTTAGTATATAGTAGGGTTAGTACGCTGTTTTCGTTACTACTATATCTATCTCTAATACCTCCTCTTTATTACTCTATCCTAGATAGATACTATTATACTAATTATATAGACTACTTAGGCGAGATTATTATATCTTATTTCTACTACTCTTATAAAGAGCTAATTTATAAGATAGATAAGAAGGAAATATCTAAGAAGTTATATTATTTAAAATACCTTTATACTAATATATATTTATTATATAATACTAATTATAATATTTAAATTATATATAATATAAAGTACTATTAAGCTAGCTATACTACTAAGCTGGCTACTTTTTCTTAGTACTACTAATACTATATATAAGACCTTAATTTATTTACTATCTATAAGAGAACCTGTATATAAGATATTTAGACTAGATTTAGAAGAAGCTTCTATATCTTTTTAGCACGTATAAGCGTTATATCTAGTCTTTCTATAGTTCCTATAGTACTATTAACTAGGTTAAACTGGTTCCTTACTACTACTACTATAAGTCTTCTTAGATTGCTAAAGAGTTGTAGATACCTCAGCAGCTCTATACGAAGCTTCCTTACTATACTCTATTATACTACTATATTAGATTCGCTTCTATTTATATATTTTACACTTTATTATAACCTCTAATTACTTTTTAAACTTTATAATCTAATAGCTTATAAGAGCGTTTTAATGCAGTATTAATTTAGCTCCTTTTATTAGCTGTAAGAAGCCTTCTTTAGCTTCTTTTAGTAATCGTACGAAGGACCTCTATATAAGAGTTAATTATAACCCGAATTCTTATATATTACTTAATATTTTTAACTACTATAGTATTTCTAGTAAGAGTACCTCTAGTAGTATATATAACTAGACTTTAAAACGCTTAAAAACAACCTGCGTGTTAATAGGAACTAGTTTAAATACTTTAAAAGTCTTTTTATAGTTCTTATATATAAATATATTAAAAAATACGTCTCTAAAAGCTGGTAGAAAGCCTTTCTTATTAATATAGTAGATGTGTTAGTATACTAAGTCTTATACGCGCTGGGAGTA
>ML986780.1:0-18832 GCA_010094045.1 Lojkania enalia
ATTAGAGAAGTAGTTTAAAATAGAAAAAAGAAGTTATAGAGGTAGTTAAGTAGAGTTAAAAATAGGGTAAAGTTAGAGAAGTAGTAGAATATAGAAAAAAGAAGTTGTAGAGGTAGTTAATTAGGGTTAAAAATAGGGTAAAGTTAGAGAAGTAGTTTAAAGTAGAAAAAAGAAGTACTAGAAGTAGTTAAATAGAGTAAAAAATAGGATAAGGTTAGAGAATAGATGTAGAATAGAAAAAAGAAGGAGTAGAGGTAGTTAAGTAGGGTTAAAAATAGGATAAGATTAGAGAAGTAGTTTAAAATAGAAAAAAGAACAGCTAGAAGCAGTTAAGTAGAGTTAAAAATAGGATAAGATTAGAAAACGCGTCTAGAATAGAAAAAAGAAATACTAGAAGCAGTTAAGTAGGGTTAAAAATAGGGTAAAGTTAGAGAACGCGTCTAAAATAGAAAAAAGAACAGCTAGAGGCAGTTAAGCAGGGTTAAAAATAGGTAAGGTTAGGGAACCCGTCCGGAGTAGAAAAAAGAACCGCCGGAGGCAGTTAGAGAGGGTGAGGGTAAGGGTAAGGATAAGGGTAAGGATTAGGGTTCCTTTAGTATATAATATAGAGTATGTGGATTAGTCCGCATTCTCCAGTATACTTAGCGTAGTATTAGGCATGGATTGCTTGGTAAGCACAAAACGACTGGAAGGAGTAGAGGTGCTATATAAGTGAGAGCGGACGAGTACTAAAGAGAAGCGAGGGAGTATAGTGGATGCTATAGGGACCCAGGATAGGGTATATCTAACCGGGGAGGGAGTATCTGGAAGATAGGCTATATAGTGTAGCCTATTATGCCTGGAGGGGTAAGCGCTAGGAGCTTAGTACTTAGTATATCTAGTAGAACGCGTTTTATTCTTATTTTTTTATTTTTGTTGCTAGTTATAACTTTTAGAGTCCGTCTATGATTTTCCTGTTATACCAGGAAGCATCTCTTATTATTTTGCTGATACTCTATTATAATAATAGGGGGGGTTGGATTCCCCCTCGGTAATTTACTGCTGGTAGAGCTGTAGTTAATAGTTCTAGAAGAGGTCTTGGGTATTTCCGAGGTAGTAGCCTTACGCCGTATCTTATATACCTAGAAGGACTTAGTAGATGCGAGTTTTTCTTAGTAGCTGAGGAGGTAGCCTATTAGAGTTCCCTTAGCTTTCTTTAAAGGGACAGATGCGGAGTTATAGTTTATTTATAATTACGTGGAACGTGAGTTTTATAAAGTTTAGTACTATAGGTATAGTATTAATAGGAGGTAGAGCTGGTGTGAGAGAAGGTATTAGTAATATATAGTATGGCCCGGGAGGGCGCGTATTGGTAGTTAACTTGTAAAAGTAACTGTTTACCTACTAGGTGTAGTTTTTTAGATTATAGTATATATAGGCCTAATAAGTATAGTAGATTGTTTTTACCTTAGTTGTATCTGGTAGTAAAGATACATAGTTATATAGATTGTAGAGGTATATAGTATAATTATATATTTATTACGCGGCTTAGTATTTTTATATAGATATAGTAGGTATAGGAGTTAATACTGCGGGTTAGGGAGTTAATATAGAAGGTGTATAATAATGATATATATTTTTGCTAGGAAGCGAGGAGGGTAATATAAGGATTGTCTAGTAGTAATAGTAGATAGATAGTAAGTTATTATGGATTTGAGTATGCGTATCCGTGGGGTGAGGATAACTAGTAGACTAGAATTACGGATGCTATAGGAGAGATTATAGACTGGGATAATTGTAAGCGGCCGTAGTTAGCTTATTAGAGAAGGTTGATATTATAGTATATTATTAGTATACAGGTTGTTATTATATTATAGATTTCCCTTAAAAATCTCGGAAGACTATATTAGAGAAGAAAAGGAATTCTCGGGAGGCTGTATATTAGAATTTTCTTAAAATTCTTAGGAGACTATGTAATTCCCTTAAAAAGAAAAGAGTTCTCGGGAGACTATATAACACAGGAAAGTGGCTGAAAGAGAGAGGAATTTTAGTTAGGTAAGCGAGGGGAGCGAGCGGCGGGGTAGGATAGGGTGGATAGCCGCCAGAGGGGGCTTAGCAGTAATCTAGTCTTAGCATACTAAACGCGCGGCAGTACCTTATAATTCCTTTAATATATAATATAGAGGATGTAGATTAGTATGCAGCTAACAGTATACTCTATATAGTAAAGAGTATGTCTTGCTTTATAAGCACAAAACGACTGGAAGGAGTAGAGGTGCTAAGTAAGCTCAGCAGAGTGGTGCGTAAGTAAGCACGGAGCGGCCTATTATAGGGCGGCGTGATTTATATAAGTAGGTAGCGAGTTATAGAGATATAGGCTATATAGTATAGCCCTTTAGATCCCGGAGGGTTAGGTAGCGTTAGTCTATGCTTTATGGGCTTATATATAGGTTGTGTCTACAACCCTGTTTTATAATCTTTCAAAGTTAGAAAGATCTTTTTAGCTGGTTAAGATGGCAGGTTATTATTTCTAGTATTAGTAGCGGAAGGCTGGTCGTAGGTTTATTAAAAAGGGATCTTTGTATAGTAAGCGGAAGCGGTTTTCTTCGTACGGGAAGGTAAATAGATATAGTAGTTACTGTGGTGGTTGTAGTATAAGGGTATCTTCTAAACTTGCGAAGGTGAAGAAGGAAGTTAGAGATTTAAAGGCTAGGGAGAAGTAGCGGGTATTACTATATAGATTCCCGGGGAGTTTAGGGTTCTAGTTGTATAAGTCTAATAGTAGTTATCGGTTTTTTACTATACTAGTATTAGTATCTATTCCGGTTTAGCGCGGTATTAGGTTTCCGCTGAATAACTTATTTCGGAAGAAAAAGTTAGGTGTTTTAAATAGAGTAAGGATTAGGTTTAACTTAAATTTTTTAGAGACTATTATAGTTTCTACGATTTATTATACTATTAAATTATCAAGTTCGTTTCTAGGGATTATAAGGAATAATTTAGACGGGATTCCGTCGGTATTTTAGATAGGGATAAAGGTAGAGGATCTTAGAGATGATAGAGGGAAGATTCGGATAATGAGTATTTACGAGACTAGTTTCTTAGATAGGAAGGAAAGTCTATTTAAGGTGTGAGAGTAGGAGATTAAGGATAGTTTAAAGAAGGTTTCTCTTTTAGATAGGTTAGATAGATTGGGTATATATGGGGCGCGTATAAGGGAGAAGGGTGGACCTTTAGGAAAGGTGGAGTGGAAGTTAAGCGATGGTACGAGAAGTAATAGGAGGATGGTAAATCAGGTTTGCGAGTATATGGGGGGTGGTATTAGTTAAAAGGGAGGGGAAAAGCTTTCTTTTAAGGCAGTTTCGATATATTAGAAGTTGGATAAGTCTTTAGAGTGGGTTAAAGAGGATTCTGGGGAGTTTAAGTGTGAGGATCTAATACAGGTTGTAGTAGAGGTAAGGCCGTTAGCAGGAGATTTAGATTTTATAGTAGATACTAGTATTATAGTTACGGTATCGAATGTAATATATAATTTATATATTAGTTAGATTAGTTTTAGTAGTTTTAGAATAGGTAGATAGACTATAGAAGATATGTTTTTTTAGTTTTTAAAGAAATTTATTATCAATAAGAAAAGTCTTAGAAGACTATATTAGGTAAGTGAGGGGAGCGAGCGGGGTTAGGTAAGTATTAGGAGAGTAATCCACTCTTAGCATATAATATGATTCCTTTAGTATATAATGTAGAGGATGTAGATTAGTACGCAGCTAACAGCATGCTCTATATAGTAAAGAGCATGTCTTGCTTTGTAAGTATAAAACGACTGGAAGGAGTAGAGGTACTAAGTAAGCCTAGCAGAGTAGTGCGTGAGTAAGTATAGAGTAGCCTATTATAGGGCGGCGTGATTTATATAAGTAGGTGGCGAGTTATAGAGATATAGGCTATATAGTATAGCTCTTTAGATCCCGGAGGGTTAGGTAGCGTTAGTCTATACTTTATAGGCTTATATATAGGTTGTATCTACAACCCTATTTTATAATCTTTTGAAGTTAGAAAGATTTTTTTAGCTGGTTAAAATAGTAGGTTATTATTTCTAGTATTAGCAGTAGAAGGCTGGTCGTAGGTTTATTAAGAAGGGATCTTTATATAGTAAGCGGAAGCGGTTTTCTTCGTACGGGAAGGTAAATAGATATAGTAGTTACTGTGGTAGTTGTAGTATAAGGGTGTCTTCTAAACTTATAAAGGTAAAGAAGGAAGTTAGGGATTTAAAAGCTAGGAAGAAGTAGCGGGTATTACTACGTGGATTCCTAGGGAGTTTAGAGTTCTGGTCGTATAAGTCTGATAGTAGTTATTAGTTTTTTACTGTACTAGTATTAGTATCTATTCTAGTTCAGCGCGGTGCTGGGTTTCCGCTAAATAACTTATTTCGGAAGAAAAAGTTAGGTGTTTTAAATAGAGTAAGGATTAGATTTAACTTAAATTTTTTAGAGACTGTTATAGTTTCTGCGATTTATTATACTATTAGATTGTTAAGTTCGTTTCTAAGGATTGTAAGGAATAATTCGGACGGGATTCCGTCGGTATTTTAGATAGGGATAAAGGTAGAAGATCCTAGAGATAATAGAGGGAAGATTCGGATGATAAGTATTTACGAGACTAGTTTCTTAGATAGGAAGGAAAGTCTGTTTAAGGTGCGAGAGTAGGAGATTAAGGATAGTTTAAAGAAGGTTCCTCTTTTAGATAGGTTGGATAGATTAGGTATATATAGGGCGCGTATAAGGGAGAAGGGTGGACCTTTAGGAAAGGTGGAGTAGAAGTTAAGCGATAGTACGAGAAATAATAGAAGGATGGTAAATCAGGTTTGCGAGTATATGGGGGGTGGTATTAATTAAGAGGGAGGGGAAAAGCTTTCTTCTAAGGCAGTTTCGATATATTAGAAGTTAGATAAGTCTTTAGAGTAGGTTAAGGAGAATTCTAAGAAGCTTAGATGTAAGGATCTAATGCAGGTTGTAGTAGAGGTAAGGCCGTTAGCAGGAGATTTGGATTCTATAGTAGATACTAATATTATAACTATAGTATCGAATGTAATATATAATTTATATATTAGTTAGATTGGTTTTAGTAGTTTTAGAATAGGTAGATAGACTATAGAAGATATATTTTTTTGGTTTTTAAAGAAATTTATTATCGATAAGAAAAGTCTTGGAAGACTGTGTTAGGTAAGCGAGGGGAGTGAGCGGGGTTAGGTAAGCGTTAGGAGAGTGATCTACTTTTAGCATATAATATAATTCCTTTAGTATATAATATAGAGGATGTGGATTAGTACGCAGCTAACAGTATACTCCGCGTAGCGAAGAGCATGTCTTACTTTGTAAGTATAAAACGACTGGAAGGAGTAGAGGTGCTAAGTAAGCTTAGTAGAGTAGTACGTAAGTAAGCACAGAGCAGCCTATTATAGAGCGGCGTGATTTATATAAGTAGGTGGCAAGTTATAGAGATATAGGCTATATAGTATAGCCCTTTAGATCCTGGAGGGTTAGGTAGCGTTAGTCTATGCTTTATAGGCTTATATATAGGTTGTGTCTACAACCCTATTTTATAATCTTTTAAAGTTAGAAAGATTTTTTTAGCTAGTTAAGATGGCAGGTTATTATTTCTAGTATTAACAGCGGAAGGCTGGTCGTAGGTTTATTAAGAAGGGATCTTTATATAGTAAGTAGAAGCGGTTTTCTTCGTACAGGAAGGTAAATAGATATAGTAGTTACCGTAGTAGTTATAGTATAAGGGTATCTTCTAAACTCGCGAAGGTGAAGAAGGAAGTTAAAGATTTAAAGACTAGGGAGAAGTAGCAGGTATTATTATATAAATTCCCGGGGAGTTTAGGGTTCTAGTTATATAGGTCTAATAGTAGTTATTAGTTTTTTACTGTGCTAGTATTAGTATCTATTCCGGTTTAACGCGGTGCTGGGTTTCTACTAAATAACTTATTTTAGAAGAAAAAGTTAGGTATTTTAAATAGAGTAAGGATTAGGTTTAATTTAAATTTTTTAGAGACTGTTATAGTTTCTACAATTTATTATACTATTAGATTATCGAGTTTATTTCTAAGGATTGTAAGAAATAATTTAGACGGAATTCCGTCGGTATTTTAGATAGGGATGAAGGTAGAGGATTCTAGAGATAATAGAGGGAAGATTCGGATGATGAATATTTACGAGACTAGTTTCTTAGATAGAAAGGAAAGTCCGTTTAAGGTGCGAGAGTAGGAGATTAAGGATAGTTTAAAGAAGGTTCCTCTTTTAAATAGGTTAGATAGATTGGGTATATATAGGGCGCGTATAAAGGAGAAGGGTGGACCTTTAGGAAAGGTAGAGTGGAAGTTAAGCGATGGTACGAGAAGTAATAGGAGGATGGTAAATCAGGTTTACGAGTATGTAGGGGGTAGTATTAATTAAGAGGGAGGGGAAAAGCTTTCTTCTAAGGCAGTTTTAATGTATTAGAAGTTGGATAAGTCTTTAGAGTAGGTTAAGGAGGATTCTAGGGAGCTTAGGTGTGAGGATCTAATACAGGTTATAGTGGAGGTAAGGCCGTTAGCAGGAGATTTGGATTCTATAATAGATGCTAGTATTATAGCTGCGGTGTCAAATATAATATATAATTTATATATTAGTTAGATTGGTTTTAGTAGTTTTAGAATAGGTAGATAGACTATAGAGGATATATTTTTTTAGTTTTTAAAGAAATTTATTATCGATAAGAAAAGTCTTAGAAGACTGTGTTAGGTAAGCGAGGGGAGCGAGCGGGGTTAGGTAAGTATTAGGAGAGTAATCTACTCTTAGCATATAATATGATTCCTTTAGTATACAATGTAGAGGATATAGATTAGTCTATATCTAATAGTATATACTGCAGATTATATAGCATGCTTTACTTTATAAGCCTAGAGGGCCGGGACAGCTCGGAATAGGTTATATAAGCAACAGCGAGCGACGGGCGGAGAGAAGGAGTAAGTATAGCCGGAGGCTTAGGGGCCCCGGGTTTAGGGGCTGATCGAATAGCGACGAGTGATAGAATATAGGCTAGATAGTATAGCCTATTATGCCCGGATGGGTTAGTAGATAGTCTTAGTACTAATATAGTCCGGGAGGACGGTATATAGAGTATTTTTACTATTTATAACCTTTACGGTCCTTCTATAATTTTCCCTACGGTGATGGGAGGGAAATATCCTTTATTTCCTTTGTTTTTTTCTTCTTAATATTTCCTATAACGATAGTAATAGAGGAGAAATTCTCCTCCTTTAGAGAGTTGCCTGTAGAGTTATAGTTAGGTGTTCTAGAAGAGGTGCAGACTTTTAGTAACTTAATAGCTTTATGTGGTATATTATATAGCTGGAAGGATTTTGTAGATAGCAATTTCTTGGTGTAGTTGAGGAGGTAACCCGTTAGTGTTCCTTTAGCTGTCTTTAATAGTACAGCGGGGGAGCTGTTCTTCTTTAGCAATTACGTGGAGTATAAGTACTAGAGAGGCTGTATTAAGTTAGGTTAACTCTAAGTCTATATAGAGTTGGTAGAAAATAAGGTTTTAGTTATGTATAATATTTCCCTAGAGGGTATATCTTAGTATATCACGCGGGAGAGTAGAATACTTCTTAAGAGATGTAGCTAGGAGGACTGTACGGTATATAGTTGGAATAATAGTGTTGAAGTTTTGCCTAGTAGGTATATAGTAGTAAAGGTAAGAGGCTGTACGCGGTGTAAAGATGTATAGTATAATACTGTGTTTTTTACACGGCTGAGTATATATTAGTAGAATTAGTAGATAGAAGAGTTGTAGCCGTAGGTTAATTAGCTAATATAAGAGGGTTACAGTAATAATAATAATTAGTATTATTATAGAGAGGTAAGGAAGGTTATAGAGTGTGTATGCTATAGGGAGTGATGGATATTAGGGAGTGTATCCGGAGGGTGAGAGTTAGTAGTAGATAGGTATCACGGATGCAGTAGTTGAGGTGTTACTGTATTAAGGAGAGTTGGTAGACTAGAAAATTAGGTAAGATAAGATAATATAAGGGAAGAAAATATATTAACTAATTAATAAATAGATTAATCAATTCTTAGAAGGCTGTTAGAGAAGAAAAGAAATTCTTGGGAGACTGTATAATTCCCTTAAAAAGGCTTAGGAGACTGTATTATAATAAAGTACCTAAAACTCTCGGGAGACTGTATTAATAAAGTCCCTAAGTTTCTTAGGAGGCTGTGTTATTCTCTTAAAAAGAAATTCTTAGGAGAGGAATGCTAAATAAGCAGCGCGAGGGTGCGGCGGTACAGAGAGAGACTAGCTACGGGAGAGTATAGCTGAGCAGTAATCCAGTCTTAGCATACTATTATAATTCCTTTAGTATGTAATATAGAGGATATAGATTAGTTTATATCTAATAGTATATACTGTAGATTATACAGCACGCTTTACTTTATAAGCCTAGAGGGCCGGGACAGCTTAGAATAGGCTATATAAGCGACAGCAAGCGACGGGTGGAGAGAAGAAGTAAGTATAGCCGGAGGCTTAGGGGCCCCGGGCTTGGGGGCTGATCGAGTAGCAACGAGTAATGGAATATAGGCTAGATAGTATGGCCTATTATACCCGGATAGGTTAGTAGATAGTCTTAGTGCTAACGTAGTCTAGGAGGACGGTATATAGAGTATTTTTACTGTTTATAACCTTTACGGTCCTTCTATAATTTTCCCCACAGTAATAGGAGGGAAATATCCTTTGTTTCCTTTGTTTTTTTCCTCTTAATATTTCCTATAACGACAGTAATAGAGGAGAAATTCTCCTCCTTTAAAGAGTTACTTATAGAGTTATAACTAGATGTTCTAGAAGAGGTGCAGACTTTTAGTAACTTAATAGCCTTACGTAGTATATTATATAGCTGGAAGGATTTTATAGATAGCAATTTCTTAGTATAGTTAAGGAGGTAACCCGTTGATGTTCCTTTAGCTATCTTTAATAGTACAGCGGGGGAGCTGTCCTTCTTTAGCAATTACGTAGAGTGTAAGTACTAGAAAGGCTGTATTAAGTCGGGTTAACTCTAAGTCTATATAGAGTTGGTAGAAAATAGGGTTTTAGTTACGTGTAGTATTTCTCTAGAGGGTATATCTTAGTATATTACGCGGGAGAGTAGAATACTTCTTAAAAGATATAGCTAGGAGGACTGCGTAGTATATAGTTAGAATAATAGTATTAAAGTTTTGCCTAGTAGGTATATAGTAGTAAAGGTAAGAGGCTGTACGCGGTATAGAGATATACAGTATAATACTGTATTTTTTACACAGCTGAGTATATATTAGTAGAATTAGTAAATAGAAGAGTTGTAGCTGCGGGTTAGTTAGCTAATATAAGAGGGTTACAGTAATAATAATAATTAGTATTGTTATAGAGAGGTAAGGAAGGTTATAGAGTATATATACTATAGGGAGTAATGGATATTGGGGAGTATATCCGGAGGGTGAGAGTTAGTAGTAGATAGGTATTACGGATGCAGTAGTTGAGGTGTTACTGTACTAAGGAGAGTTGGTAGACTAGGAGATTGGGTAAGGTAAGATAATATAAGGGAAGAAAATATATTAACTAATTAATAAATAGATTAATCAATTCTTAGAAGGCTGTTAGAGAAGAAAAGAAATTCTTAAGAGACTGTATAATTCTCTTAAAAAGGCTTGGGAAACTGTATTATAATAAAGTACTTAAAACTCTCGGGAGACTATATTAATAAAGTTCCTAAGCTTCTTAGGAGGCTGTATTATTCTCTTAAAAAGAAATTCTTAGGAGAGGAATACTAAATAAGTAGTATAAGGGTGCGGCAGTGCGGAGAGAGACTAGCTACAGGAGGGTATAGCTAAGCAGTGATCCAGTCTTAGTATACTATTATAATTCCTTTAGTATATAATCTGGAGTATATAGAGTATTTCGCTATATACTACACGTATAATAGAGCGTAAAGTACGTATTACTCTATAAGTAGTAGAGGAACGAAGTTCTGTAGTAGCTGAGTAAGCTAGAGGGACTAGAAGGAACGCAAGGCTAGATATATATAGAGGGTCTGGAGAGGCCCGGAGGTGCTTTATATAGCTTAGCAACTAGAAGAGAGTAGAAGGCCTTAGTATATCTAATAATATTAGATAACTATAGGGGACTCTAGGGTTAGGGATATCTAACCGGGTAGGGAGTCACGCGGAGGGTATATAGTAAAATACTATAGGCCGGATAATATAGCTCTTTTATTCTAGAGGGGTTAATATCTTTAGAGGATTATTATGCGGTAGTATAGTATGGGTTTTTACTATATATTAGGCCTGTGGTTATAGAGCTGATATTTTTATATAAAGTATTCTTTTTTTTATAGAAGGATTTTAGAAGGATTATACTAGAGAGAGTCCGTATTTTAGTTATACGGATGTTTTACTGTAAGTAGTAGTAGTAGGTATAGATCGTTTAGTATAATATGTTTATATCAAGTATACTATTTTTAATATTAGTAATAGAAGAACTTTTAAGGAGCTTTTTAGCGAGTATTTATTAGAATTTAGGAGGTAGTTTAGTTGTTTTAAAAGTAGGATATTAGGTTATAGTTGTCGTCGAGTATTACTGCGTTTAGATAAACGTTATAAAATAGAGGATATAGAGAAGTTATTAAAGTTAGATAGTAAGGAGGATAATTTAGATATAATTATTTTATTAGAGGCTTATAAGAGGTAGGCTTTAAGTTTTGGAGGGTGGCTTATAGGTAAGCTTATATTGGTTAATAGAGGTGCAAGGGACAAATTTAGTAAGCCGTTTAATATAGAGATGGAAAATAGTATAGTAGTAGAGACTGATAGAGATTAAGAGACGTAAGTAGTATAGAGTAGAGTATATTTTATAGTTGCTGGGGAGTAGCTAATATAGAGTACTAATAGGATACAGGTTTATTTAGTAAAGATAGATTATAGTTAGAGTATATAGGATAAGCTAGGTATATATCATAATTAGGTTTTTTTATATAAGGATAGAGTATATTTTTTTATTTTTTATAGTGGTTTAGGTTTAGATAATATAAGGAAGTTTTTTAAAAGTTGGGAAAAGGCTATTAAAGAAGGAATAGTAAAATAATATAGTTAAGTTCGGTATATTCTAAAGTATATATTTATTAAGAGTATTAGTAGTAAATATTTTTTTAGGGTAAAGTCCCTAAAATTCTTAGAAGGTTATAGTAGGAAAGAAGTTCTTAGGAGACTGTGTAATTCCCTTAAAAAGAAATTCTCGGGAGACTATATAAGAGAAAAAAAAGGCTTAAGAGAATATAATAACTTTCCTAAGATTCTAGGGAAGCTGTAATATTATCGATAAGAAAGCCTTAGGAGGTTATATTACGACGGGATGGAGGGCGTTAGGTAAGTGTTAGGAGAGTAATCCAGACTTGGCATATAATATAATTCCTTTAGTATACAATATAAAGCATATAGATTAATTTACTATATATTTATACGTGCAGCGGAGCGTATAGTATATATTACTCTATAAGCACGGAGGAATAGATGTTCTGGAGATGCTAAGTAAGCAGAGTAAGTAAGCGGTAGAGGAAGCGAGGGAACTGGGCGGATGCCGGGGGTCCCTATAGATATAGGGTGTATAAGCGGATGTAAGTTATGCAGATACTATAGGCTATATAGTATAGCCTATTATGCCTAGAGGGGAGTAGTAGATACGGGTAGTGCTTATTTAGTCCTAGATAGGACAGGTTTTCTCGGTATTATCGCTTTATATAACCTTTAGAGTCCTTTTATAATTTTCCTGATGGTACTAGTAGAGAAATATCCTCTGTTTTTATTTTATTTTAGTATTCTATTCTACTCTAATAAATAGGGACCTGTTACGTCTTAGAGAGTTACCTACTAAGCTGTAGCTAGATATCCTAGAGAGGGTTAAGAGTTTTACTATATTAATAGCCTTGCGATATATATCGCATGCCTAGAGGGATTTAGTAGATAGTAATCTTTCGGCTTAGTTGCGGGCGTAACTTATTAGTATTCCTTTAGCTAATTTTAACAGTATAGAGGGCGAGTTATATTTTATACAGGATTACGTAGAGCGTAAGTACTATAGTACTATAGGAGGTGTTTTATCTGGTTAATTCTTACTAGAGCTAGTAGCTTACCGTGTTTCGGTTACGTGTTATATAGCTTAAGAGGAAGTACGCTAGTAGTTAACGCGCGAGAGCAAGAAGCTTCCTAAAAAGTATAGATGGGAGGATTGTAGTATATATAATTAGGATAATAGTATTTCTATTTTAGGACCCCTGCCTTTACCTAGGGCGTATCTAGTAGTAAAGGTGTTATATTATACTAGGTGTTTGCTTTTATAGTATAATTGTGTATTTATTGTAGAGCTAGGTCTAGAGAGGTAGAGATAGTAGATAGAAGAGTTGTAGCTACAGGTTAGTCAGCGGATGAGCAGGACGTGTGAGAGAGGATATTCTCGCTGGGAAGCGAGGGCTGAGATAGTAAATACATGCGATAGAGATAAAAATAATATATAGGTAGATGCAGATTATAGATTTATAGGGGTATATCTCCTAGATAAAAGGTACTAGTAGACAGGTATTACAAATGCAGTAGGAGAGATTATAGACTAGGGTTAGAATTAGTCTAGGCGGTTGTGGTTGAGTTATTATTATAGTATAATATTATATATAGAGTAGTATTATTATAATAATTTGGGATAATATATAGTGTGTTAAGAATGGTATTATAGTATTTATATAATGTTCTTACAATATTCTTATAATATTCTTAGGAGACTGTATAGGTGGAGTATAAAGAGTAGAGTTGTAATTCTACTGAAAAGAGTTTTTAGGAGAGTGTATTAGGTAAGAAAGCCTTAGAAGGCTGTATTGTTATCGATTTCCCTAAAAATTCTCGGGAGACTGTATTAGGTAAGTAGTGTTAGAGTAATCTAGACTTAGCAGTAATCTACTCTTAGTATATAATATGATTCCTTTAGTATATAATGTAGAGTATATAGATTAATTTACTACATACTTATACGTGCAGCGGAGCATATAGTATATATTACTCTGTAAGTACGGAGGAATAGATATTCCGGAGATGCTAAGTAAGCGGAGTAAGTGAGCGGTAGAGGAAGCGAGGGAACTGGGCGGATGCTGGGGGTCCCTATAGATATAGGGTATATAAGCGGATGTGAGTCATGCGGATGCTATAAGCTATATAGTATAGCCTATTATACCCGGAGGGGAGTAGTAGATACGGGTAGTGCTTATTTAGTCCTAGGTAGGACGGGTTTTCTCGGTATTATCGCTTTATATAACCTTTAGAGTCCTTTTATAATTTTCCCGACGGTGCTAGTAGGGAAATATCCTCTATTTTTATTTTGTTTTAGTATTCTATTCTACTCTAATAGATGGGGACCCGTCGCGTCTTAGAAAGTTACCTACTAAGCTATAGCTGGATATTCTAGAGAGGGTTAAGAGTTTTACTATATTAATAGCCTTACGATATATATTATATACCTAGAAGGATTTAGTAGATAGTAATCTTTCGGCTTAGTTGCGGGCGTAACCTATTAGTATTCCTTTAGCTAGTTTTAGTAGTATAGAGGGCGAGTTATGTTTTATGCAGGATTACGTAGAGCGTGAATACTATAGTACTATAAGAGGTGTTTTATCTAGTTAATTCTTACTAGAGCTGGTAGCTTACTGTGTTTCGGTTATGTATTATATAGCTTAAGAGGAAATATGCTGGTAGTTAACGCGCGAGAGCGGGAAGCTTCCTAAAAAGTATAGATAGGAGGATTATAGTATATATAATTAGGATAATAGTATTTCTATTTCAGAACCCCTATCTTTACCTAGGGCGTATCTAGTAGTAAAGGTATTATATTATACTAGGTGTTTACTTTTATAGTATAATTGTATATTTGTTGCGGAGCTAGGTCTAGAGAGGTAAAGATAGTAGATGGAAGAGTTGTGGCTGCGGGTTAGTCAGCGGATGAGCAGGACGTGTAAGAGAGGATATTCTTACTAGGAAGCGAGGGCTAAAATAGTAAATACATGCGATAGAGATAAAAATAATATATAGGTAGATGCAGATTGTAGATTTATAGGGGTGTATCCTCTAGGTAAAAGGTACTGGTGGACAGGTATTACGGATGTAGTAGGAGAGATTGTAGACTGGGGTTAAGATTAGTCTAGGCGGTTATAGTTGAGTTATTATTGTAGTATAATATTATATATAGAGTAGTGTTATTATAATAATTTAGGATAATATATAGTGTGTTAAGAATGGTATTATAGTATTTATACGATGTTCTTATAATATTCTTACAATATTCTTAGGAGACTGTATAGGTAGAGTATAAAGAGTAGAGTTGTAATTCTACTGAAAAGAGTTCTTGGGAGAGTATATTAGGTAAGAAAGCCTTAGGAGGCTGTATTATTATCGATTTCCCTAAAAATTCTCGGGAGACTATGTTAGGTAAGTAGTATTAGAGTGATCTAGACTTAGTAGTAATCTACTTTTAGTATACAATATAATTCCTTTAGTATATAATATAGAGTATGTAGATTAATTTACTACATACGCTTATATACCTAGTAGAGCGAAGGGCGCGGTTGCTTTATAAGCCGGAATAACTAGAAGGAAGGTAAGGCTATATAAGCGGAGTGGACTCGTATCGAAGAGAAACGAGGGAACTGGGCGGATGCCGGGGGTCCCTATAACGATGGGGCTGTTTAAGTAGCGATGAGTAATAGAATATAAGCTATATAGTATAGCCCTTTTAGTCTAGAACGGGACTAGCGGTGTCGCGGTGGTTTTTTTCTTAGATTTTCCTGCTTTATATAACCTTTATAGTCTTCTTATAATTTTACCGGCGTGTTTGCAGGGAAATATCTTTTATTTTTCTTTTTTCTTAGTATTTTATTATAGTAATAATTAAGGGGGAGGACTTTCCCCTTAGTAATTTGCCAGCAGAGCTGCGGCTGATAGTATAAGAGGATTTTCTGCGGGTAGCTAGTTTTGGGAATCTAGTAAGGTTAAGTTATATAGATACTACGCGGGCTGCGTGGGTTCGGAAGAACTTTATAAGCTGGTTAAGGAAGGAACCTGTTAGAGTTCCCTTAGTTCCTTTTAATAGAATGGAGGATGAGCTGTCTTTTCTTAAGGGTTATATAGAAGGTGCGGAGAGTACTTCTTAAGGATTATTTATATAGTATTAATCTTGGCTTTTATAGAGTTAGTAAGCGAGTATATATCGGTTATGTACGAGGTGTGGCTAGAGGGCGTATATTGGTGGTTGATACGCGAGAGTAGAAGCGTGCCTAAAGATAGATATAGTATCTATAGGACGGATAGAGGAGCTATTCAGTCTTATTTAATTATAAAGTACAGGCGTTTAAAGGTATATAGAGTATTTTTTAGATTACTATATATAGAGAGGTTTAAAGAGGTTGTAACTGTATGGTTACCTTTTTTAAAAGATAGAGTATTGTATAGTATTAGGAGGAAAGGATATAATTAGGATGGAATTAGAGTACTTTTTAATTATAGGCGATTATGTTTATATAGGTTTAGTTTATTATATTTAGAGGATTATATATATATAAGAGAATCGATGGATTAGATTAGCTAAGGATTCTTTATAGGGTTGTAGCCGTGTTGTTAGACGAGCTGGTAGAGTGGTATAATAGATAGTGTTGGTAGTATTTATGAGGATGGATATATTTAGTTAAGTTGTAATAGTCTGTAATAAATTTATAGTAGCGATAAAGGTATAGGAAGAAGGTATAAGCTGGTATATTTTATAGTAATATTATAGTAGGGCTGTATTTTAGTACGTATAGTAAGGATAGTAATAATCGTAAAAATTCTCGGAAGGTTATATTATAAAGTCCCTAAAATTGTAGGAGTTCCCTTAAAAAGAGTTCTCGGGAGAGTGTGTAAGAAAAGACTATAGATAAGAAAGTCTTAGAAGACTATATAAGAGAGAGATTAGCCACAGGGAGTGTGTAGCTAAGAGGGAGAATGTATTAGGTAAGCGCCGCAGTGTAGCAGTGTAATCCACTCTTAGTATATAATATGATTCCTTTAGTATATAATATAGAGTATATAGATTAATTTACTATATACGCTTACGTGCAGTAGAATATTAAACATATATTACTAATATACAGTAGAGGAATAAAGTTCTGTAGAGTACTAAGTAAGCTGGAGTAACTGGAAGGAAGGTAAGGCTGAGTAAGCTAGAGTGACTGGAAGGAATAGTAGGTTAAGGTATAGCCGGAGCGGCAGCAGAGGGGGTATAAAAGCTGGAGGCTAAGGGGGTCTCCAGGATTAGGGTTAATCGAGTAGCTATAAGTCACGGAGGGAGTTACACGGATACTATAGGCTAGATAGTATAGCTTTTATATCCTAGAAGGAATGGGCTAAATAGTATAGCCTTTTTATCCTGGAGCAGGCTAGTATTAACCGGATGGGTTTTTTTCTTTACTTAACAGCTTATAGTAGTAGTACTACTATATTACCTTATATTATCTTATTATATAGATCTTTTAGGTTATAAAAGATAGTATAACTGTTTTTATGTAGCTTTTTTTCTATGGAGTATAGGACGGAGTAGATATAGTCTTAGTAGACGCTAGTCAGGCGGATGTAGTATTGGTTTATAGAATAGCAGTAGTATCCGGAGGATAGTATTATATTATATAAAGGAGGCGTATAGTTGTAGTAGAACGGACGGTAGAAGGAGTAGACTTCTTTCTTTTTTACTATTATTGTATTACTCTATTTATAGAGTATTTTCGTGTTGTATAATTGTATAGGAAGCTGGATAGAGTAGTTATAAGTTTAGTATGGTTTAGATTTCTGGAACGGATGTGGTTGGAGGGATTTTACTATTATTAAGTTAGTAACGCTGATTTAGCATATTTAGTAGAAGTAATAGATTCGAATCTAGGGTTTATTATTACTTTAGCAGTATTGGTTATATTATTTTTAGCGTTTATAGTAGTAATATAGAGGGTTGCAGCGCGTTTAGTTGTTCGTAAAGTAGTATTATAGAAGAGAGTAGTATAGTAGGATAGGTTAGAATAAAAGGTTAGTAGTGTTAGAGAGAGATACAGTTGCTGGAGTATAGGAAAGAATTGGTTGAGGATAGGATGTATAGGTATATTTATATTAAGTATAGAGATGTTTCTAGATAATATTATTAGTATAAGTAGTAGTATTTGTTTTATATTAGAGTAGAGAGGAGATGTATAGAAGGTATAATTGTATATTACTATAAAGAGTTCTTAGAAGAGTATATTATGACGATTTGGGTAAAATTGTCGGAGGATTGTGTTAGGATTTTCTTAAAATTCTTGGGAGAGTATATTAGGGAAGAAAAGAAATTCTTGGGAGACTATATAATTCCTTTAAAAAGTTCTTAGAAGATTGTATTATGATAATATTCCTAAAATTCTTAGAAGGCTATATTATAAAGTCCCTAAAATTCTTGGGAGAGTAAGTAGAAGGCTGAATAAGCGAGGGGAGCGAGCGGCGGGGCAGGATAGGGTGGATAGCCGCCGGAGGGGGCTAAGCAGTAATCTAGTCTTAGCATACTAAACGCGCGGCAGTACCTTATAATTCCTTTAGTATATAATGTAGAGTATATAGATTAATTCGCTATATGCGCTTACGTGTAGCGGAGCGTTAAGCACGTATTGCTGATATACAGCGGAGGAACGAAGTTCTGTAGAGTACTAAGTAAGCTGGAGTAACTAGAAGGAAGGTAAGGCTGAGTAAGCTAGAGTAACTAGAAGGAATAGTAGGCTAAGGTATAGCCGGAGCGGCAGCAGAGGGGGTGTAAGAGCCGGAGGCTGAGGGGGTCTCCAGGATTAGGGTTAATCAAATAGCTATAAGTTACGGAGGGAGTCACGCGGATGCTATAGGCTAGATAGTATAGCCCTTGTATTCTGGAAGGAATAGGCTAGATAGTATAGCCTTTTTGTCCCGGAGCGGGCTAGTGTTAACTGGATGGGTTTTTTTCTTTACTTAGCAGCTTATAGTAGTAGTACTACTATATTACCTTATATTATCTTATTATATGGATCTTTTAGGTTATAAAAGATAGTATAACTGTTTTTATGTAGCTTTTTTTCTATAGAGTATAGAACGGAGTAGATATAGTCTTAGTAGACGCTAGTTAGGCGGATGTGGTATTAGTTTGTAGAATAGCAGTAGTGTCCGGAGGATAGTATTATATTATATAAAGGAGGCGTATAGTTGTAGTAAAACGGACGGTAGAAGGAGTAGACTTCTTTCTTTTTTACTATTATTATGTTACTCTATTTATAGAGTATTTTCGTGTTGTATAATTATATAGGAAGCTGGATAGAGTAGTTATAGGTTTAGTATAGTTTAGATTTCTGGAACGGATGTAGTTGGAGGGATTTTACTATTATTAAGTTGGTAATACTAATCTAGCGTATTTAGTAGAAGTAATAGATTTAAATCTAGGGTTTATTATTACTTTAGTAGTATTAGTTATATTATTTTTAGCGTTTATAGTAGTAATATAGAGGGTTATAGCGCGTTTAGTTGTTTATAGAGCAGTATTATAGAAGAGAGTAGTATAGCAGGATAGGTTGGAATAGAAGGTTAGTAGTATTAGAGAGAGATACAGTTGCTGGAATATAGGAAAGAATTGGTTGAGGATAGGATGTATAGGTATATTTATATTAAGTATAGGGATGTTTCTAGATAATATTATTAGTATAAGTAGTAGTATTTGTTTTATATTAGAGTAGAGAGGAGAT
>ML986780.1:26647-37893 GCA_010094045.1 Lojkania enalia
GGTAGAGTAAGAGCTTATTAAAGTATTTTCTACTGGTATAGCTTTTTTTAGCGGTTTATTACGGTTGTTTAGAGGAGGTCGTATATTATAGTTAATAGAGGTTTTAGTTGATTTTAGTCTAGTTAAGAGGGAGTAGATACTATAGTTGGGTAATTCTAGGTTATTTGTAGTATGTAGGTGTCGGCCAGAAGTAGCAGCGTTATAGCCTTATGCTATTTCTAGAGGGTGGCGATAATAGGAGTCTTATTTAACTAGATTAGTATTTGAGGAGTAAGAGCGGTTATATTCTTAGAGGGGTTTAATAGTTATAGTTAGGTCGTAATTAGTTAGTATAGAGGAAGAGTAGTATTTATATTATATAAATATTTTAAGGAGACTGTAGGTTGTTTTTATTAATTATATAGTAGAGTATTATTAATAAGGTATTCTTTATAGGTTATATTATTTTAGAAAGATATATTAGTTTAGGAGGCTGTATGATAATTTTCCTAAAATTCTCGGGAAGATAAGTAGGAAAATAGTAGTAAAGGAATTCTTGGGAGAGTATATTATAACGGAGGAAAGAGTTTTTAGGAGAGTGTGTTAATAAGGGAAGGTTATTAATAAGGAAAGCCTTAAAAGGCTGTATTACTATTAATAGGAAAAGAGTTCTTAGGAGTTTATAATAATTTCCTTAAGGAATTCTTAGGAAGCTAAGGCAGGTTATATAAGTAGCGCGAGGGTGCGGCGGTATGGAGAGAAACTAGCTACGGGAGGGTAGCTGAGGGAGAGTAATCTAGTCTTAGCAGTGATCCAGACTTAGTATATAATATAATTCCTTTAGTATATAATATAGAGTATATAGATTAATTTGCTATATACTTATATATACCTAGCGGAGCGTTAGGCGCGTTTACTTTATAAGCTAGAGTAACTAGAAGGAATATAAGGCTGAGTAAGTAGAGTAAACTCGTGCTGAAGGGAAATAAGGGAACTGGGCGGATGCCTAGGGGAGGATAGAGGTCCGACGTGTCCGAGTAGCGATAAGTAGTAGAATATAGGCTATATAGTATAGCCCTTTATACCCTAGAAGGGTTAGTAGAGAGTATTAATACTTATACAGTCTGGGAGGACGATATTTATTTTATCTTTTTATTTTATATAACCTTTAGAGTCCTTATATAATTTTCTCTACAGTAATAGGAGGGAAATATTCTCTGTTTTTATTTACCTTAGTGTTTTATAATGATAGCACTAGTAGAGGGGGAGGGTTTCCCCCTTAGTAAGTTGCCGGGGGAGCTAAATCTGATAGTACTTAAAAGGGTACCGATATTTACAGAGTTAATAGTATTATAATATATATTGCGGGCTTAGAGAAACTTAGTAAATAGTAATTATTTAGTTTAGTTGCGGGTATAACCTGTTAGTGTTTCTTTAGCTGTATTTAAGGGTATATAAGCTGAGTTGTAGTTCGTATAGGATTACGTACACGGTAAGTATAGGATAGTAGTAGTATCTATATAGTCTCCTAACAGAAGGTAGAGCTAATATAGGAGAAGGTCTCGGTTATATATAGTATAGCCCGGGAGGGCGTGCGCTAGTAGTTAACACGTAAGAGTAGAAGCGTGCCTTTAAAGTGTAAATAGAGGGATTGCTAGTTTTATAGCAGGGATAATAGTATTAAAGTACCTTTACCTCGGTCGTATCTAGTGGTGAAGATATATAGTTGTTTATATTATTAGAGTAAAGAGGTTGATTCTGCGTTTATAGCGCCGTTAAATATAGAGTTGTAGATATAGTAGAGACGGATGTTGTAGCTGTAGGTTAGTAGTTTAAGGCAGGAGGCATGTTATAAAGGGTCCTATTTTTATATAAAAGTAAGTTTAGTAGTAGAGAATTTATATAAGAAGGATAGAGAGAGATAGGTTAATATATATAATAGATTTTAGGGGGTGTGTTTAATGTCTGATAGGGATAACTGGTAGATAGAAGTAACTGATGCTATAGAAGATATTAGTAATTTATATACGCGGAGGCGGCTGTAGTTAAGTTATTATTATACTATAATATAGTAGAAGATAAACTAAGTATATATATATATAGTATTATAATAATAATGCTAAAAATTAACTTAGAAGACTGTAATAGATTTCGGTAAAAAGATCTTGGGAGGCTGTATTAATAAGGGAAGACTATCGATAAGAAAGGCTTAGGAGACTGTAATAACTTTGGTAAAATTCTCGGGAGAGTATATAAGAGAAAACTATTAATAAGAAAGCCTCAGGAGACTATATAGACAGCTAAATAAGTGAGGGGAGCAAGCGGCGGTGCGTTGGTAGAAGCTATAGGAGGGTATAGCTAAGCAGTAATCCAGTCTTAGTATATAATATAATTCCTTTAGTATATAATATAGAGCATATGGATCAGTCCGCAGCAGATAGTATAGCTAGTATAATATTAGGTATAGATTACTTAGTAAGTCTAGAAGGCCGGGACGGCTTAGAATAGGCTATATAAGTGCGGAGAGAGTAGTAGCTCTTAAAGGTACTCGGGAGGATAGAGGGCCGATTTATCTAAGTAGGGAGCGAGTGTCCGGAGGAATATAGGCTAGATAGTACAGCCTATTAGGTTTTAGTAGAGGCTGCTTACGGAGCGCGTAATATACGGAAGTTCTATACTTTATATTTTATTATATTCTATCGCTTTATATAACCTTTAGAGTCTTTATATAATTTTCCTATAATATAGTAGGGAAGATCTATTTGTGTTCTTTGCTTTATTTTTCTCTCGGTATTTTACTATAATAGAGGGGGACCTATTACTCCTTAGAGAGTTGCCCGCGGAGTTGCAGCTAGATATTTTAAAGAGAGTATTAACTTTTACTGCGTTAATAGCTTTGTATTATATATTACGCGACTGGAAGAGTTTAGTAGATGTAAATTTCTTAGCCTGGTTGAGGAAGTAACCTGTTGGAGTTCTCTTAGCTGTTTTTAATAGGATAGGTAATAAGTTATTTTTTCTTTACGATTGTGTAGAGTATAAATACTAAAAAGAGAGTTTTCTATATATTCCTAGTATTAACTCTAGCTAGAGCTAGTATAAGAAAGGGTCTCGGTTACGTGTAGTATAGCTTAGGATAAAGTATAGTAGTATCTCACGCGGGAGAGTAGGAAGCTTCCTAAGAGGTATAGTACTCTAAGTTATAAGGCTTGCAGTTTGTATAATATAGGTAATATTCCTTTATATCGGTTGTATCTAATAGTAAAGGTTCTAGGTTAGAATAGATATTCTTCTAATGTAGCTTGTAGGATTTTAGTAGGAGTATTATTGAAGGGGAGTTTTAGTTGTTTTATAGAGCAGTTGTTAACTATTTTCTATAGTATTATAGGGCGTGTTATAATAGATAATAAGGGTAATATAATTCCTTTAGCAAGGAGAGTGCTTTATATATTAGAGGATGGTGGATTTTTAGGGTTATCAGGGTGTAAATATAATGTAAGTAGAGTTTATACTGTTTATATACATTTTATAGATAGGATAAGTAAGGCGGGTTATAGTAGAGTGTCTAGATAGTATTATATTTATCGGAGGTTTAAAGGATTATATTTATATAGGAAGGAGGATTAGTAGATAGGTGTTACGGATGCAGTAGGAGAGACTGAGGATAGAAGGCAGTAGTTAAGTTATAATTATACTATATAATAGAGAAGATGATAATATATATATATTTTATATATTATTATAATATATATATTAATGATAATAGCGTAGGAGATTTCTTAGGAGACTATATTATAATAATTTCTATAAGAGTTCTTGGAAGACTATTAGAGAAGAAAAGAAGTTCTCGGAACGCTGAATAAGCGAGGGGAGCGAGCGGCGGAGGGTTAGGTAAGCGGCGTGGTGTAGCGGCGTGATCTACTCTTAGCATACAATATAATTCCTTTAGTATATAATATAGAGCATGTAGATTAGTCTACATTCTCCAGCATGCTTAGTAGAGTATTAGGCATGGATTACTTGGTAAGTACCGGAGGAAGAGATGTTCCGAAGCAGTGCTGTATAAGTAATAATAAGTAAGCGCTGAAGATAAGTAAGAGGAGTGTAGCCGGAGGTTTAGGGACCCTATAGATATGGGGCTGTGTGAGTGGCGACGAGTGTTGGAAGGATAGACTATATAGTACGGCCTATTGCTGCCTGGATAGGCTAGTTGTATATAGTCCCTGGGAGGGGGCTTTTTTAGTTTCTTTCTATTTTAATCGCTATATATAACCTTTAAGGTCTCTTTATAATTTTCCTAACTGCGTTAGTAGGGAAATATCTCTTCCTTTTTATCTTAGTGTTTTATAATAATACTAATACTAATACTAATAGAGGGGCTTCTCTTCCCCCTTAGTAAGCTGCTAGTAGAGCTGCGCCTAATAGTTCTAGAGAATATATTAAGTTTTACAGAGTTAATAGTATTATAATATATATTACGCGACTGGAGGGACTTAGTAGATACTAGTTTTCCTCGGTAGCTAAGTAAGCAGCTAGTAGGGCAGCTGTTGGTTTTGTTTAAGAGCGGAGCTTTTTAGTTATCTTTCCTTGGCGATTATATATACGGTATATACTATCGTGCTATATATATTAAGTTGGGCTGACGGGAGGTAGAGTTAGTAGAGAATAGTGTGTCGGTCACATATTTAGTCTCTCCGGAGGGGGTATAGTAGTATCTAATACGCGAGAGCGGGATAGTTCGATAGAAGTATAGAAAGGAAGACTATTCTATATACGATAGAGATAAGTATAATAGTATTTAGATTCTCTTACCTTCGCCTAGGGCGTATCTGGTAGTAAAAATACAGAATTCTTCTTTTTATTAGAATAAGTAGGTTAATACTGTATTTATTACGTTGCTGAGTATATAGATATAGATATAGTAGGTATAGGAGTTAATACCGCGGATTAGTTAGATTATATAAGAGGGTTGCAGTAGTAATAGGTTTTATAGTATAGAGGTAAAAGAAGTTATAGTAGATATATACTGCGAGGATAATAAATAGATTAATATTAATTATTGATTTAAGGGAGTATATCCTTATAATAAGAGTTACTAGTAGATAGAAGTTACGGATATAGTAGGAGAGGTTAAAAACTGGGATGAGCGAGATTTTTAGTTTAGTCCTGGATGTATTACGGGAAAATTTAATTTAATAGAATGAGGTAGGATAATATATAGAGTAATAGATAAATAGATTAACTAAATATATATATATAATTATACGAGAGTTGTTAGAAGAGTATATAATTCGCTTAAAAAGAAAAGCCTCAGGAGAGTATAGTAGGGAAAAAGGCCTTAGAAGGTTGTGTGAGGGTGTGTAAACCACGGGAGGGTGGCTGAGAGGGACAGCGTTATGTAAGCAAGGGGAGCGAGCGGTAGAGGGTTAGGTAAGTATTAGGAGAGTAATCTAGTTTTGGTAGTAATCTAGTCTTAGCATATAATATGATTTCTTTAGTATGTAATATAGAGTATATAAATTAGTCTATATTTTCTAGTATATGCTGCGGATTGTGTAGTATACTTTACTTTATAAGTATAGAGGGCCTGGAGGGCATATAGGTGCTAAGTAAGTATAGAAGAACTAGAAGAAGTAGGAGTGCTAGGTATAGCTGTAGCAACTAGAGGGAGCTGAAAGCCTAGTATAGCTAGAGGGACCCGGAAGGGCCTGAAAGGCCTTAGTATCTAATAGTATTAGATAATTATAGGGGACCCTAGGGTTAGGGATGTCTGAGTAGCAACGAGTGATGGAATATAAGCTATATAGTATAGCCCTTATATCCTAGAGTAGACTAGTAGATAGTCTTAGTATTTATAGTTTTTCTGGAGGGATATAGTATATCTTTATTTTCTTATTTTCTCGCTGTATGTAGGCTAGATATACTATAACTATAATATATTAGTTTTGTAGAAGGGTTCTTCCTTAGGACACTAATAACTTCGGTAAAATTCTTAGGAGAGTATATATAGAGGGTATAAGAGCGCCTAGAATAGGCGAGTTTAACAGGTGTATATTAGACTACTTATTACACGGCGGGCTGGTGCCTGTAGATTTATATCCGCTTAGTAGGTAGCGGCATTATAAACTACCGTATTAGTTTCCTGTCGGCGATAGTAATGGTAATACCTCGGTGTTACTGTGTTCTTAAGAGACGTTGGATAATAGGCTTTAGTACGTGGTATGTGCGGGTGTGTGTCGTAGTCGATATAAGAGGTTAGAAAAGCTACTTAGGTGGATGCGGAGTTCCTAGTACGATAGAAAACAGTTTATAAGAAATGAATATAATTTTATGTATATACTATAGGGTTTTCTAGAAAGTAGGTATAGCTGCGGAGTAGTAGTACGGCTAGAGTAGTATAAGAGAGGTATGTTTTCTCGGATGTTGTGGTTAGTGTATATATAAGAGAGGGTTATACTTGGGAGAGATAATATATAGGAGGCAGCGCAGGAGGCTGGAATACAGAAGGTATTTAAATAGGTCGATTTAATGCGGTAGAGTATGTTAGGGAAGAAAAGTTCTCTTAGGAGAGTATAATTTCCTTAAGAAGAGAGTTGTTAGGAGACTAATGACTTCGGTAAAATTCTCGGGAGACTATGTTATTCCCTAAAAAAGAAAAGAGTTCTTGGGAGACTGTATAAGAGAGGATATTATAATACTATAATACTTTTTAAGAGAATATATAAAAGAGTATTATTAATTAGGAAGAATTGCATTATAACTTATAGAAAGAGTAGTATATAAATTATATTTGTATAGTAATAAGAGTTTTAGAGGATTATAGAAATTGTGTATAAAGAGTATATTAGTTATAGTATAAGAGTGTAGTGCCTCGGGAGGTTGTATAATTCCCTTAAAAAGAAAAGTTCTCGGAAGGCTATAGCTGAGAGGGAGAGTATATTAGGTTATGTAAGTAGCGCGAGGGAGCGGCGGTGCGGAGAGTAGCGGAGCAGTAATCTAGACTTGGCAGTGATCCAGTCTTAGTATATAATATAATTCCTTTAGTATATAATATAGAGGATATAGATTAGTCTACATTTTCTAGAATGCCCCGCGTAGTATTAGGTATAGATTACTAATTATGTAGCGGAGGAATAGATATTCTATAGAATACTGTATAAGTACTACGGTCTCGTGCTAAAGGTAAGCGAGAGGAAGCGTAGCGGATGCTGGGGGTCCCCATAAGTAGGGCTGTATAACTAGAGAGGGAGTTATACAGATGTAATAGGCTATATAGTATAGCCCTTTCGGTTTTAGATAGGACTAGTAGAAACGCGGTAAATTTTCGGTTAGTGCTAGTATAAGGATTATTACTCTTAGTTTAAGAGTACGGTCTCTCTTTATTTATAATTTTCCCGACGGTGCTAGTAGAGAAAGATTTCTTATTTTTATATTTTCCTGCTGGTTTACGGGAAATATCTTAGTATTTATCTTATTTTAGGAGGTTTTTAGTTAGTTTCTATTTTATTTGTAAGATAGTAGCGCAGGCTAGTATTTTAAAGGAGGCTTAAATTTTTTAAAGTTGTTATATTAATATAGAAGTATAATAATAGTTTTAGGTGTCGCTGCAGTTGCGGGTAAGAATATTAGTATTTTTTTAGCTTCGTTTAACGGGATAGAGGCGGAATATAGAGTCGTGTTATGTAATTAGAATTAATTTAACTTATATTATAGGGTTATCTTATAATAGTAGTACTAGCGAGCGTGTTAGAAGTATAAAGAAAGCGCCTGATGGTATTAGGTCGCGTGCTAGTTCCTGTTATTTAGTAGTTACTATAGAGGATGAGGATTTATATTCTAAATAGGTTAAGTAAAATAGAATAAGGATTAGAAATAGTAGAAGTATAGTAGATTTAGGTAGTTCTAGTATACTAGTAGGTATTTTATATAGTATGTTTTTATTAGTAGGGCTAATAGGAGTTGTAGAAATATAAGCGGTATAGGCGAGTATATAGTATATTGTGTAAATGTGGTAGATAGAATAGTTGAAGTATATCTGTTAGATTAGTTTTAGAGAAGGTAGAGTTATTAAGAGAAGTAGTATTGGGTGTATTAGGTTGTTTAGAAAAAGAAGGATTTGTGTTTTCTACAGTAGATGAGGATTACTGGTGGTGTATAGAGAGGACTTAAGGTTATATATGTAGGTGTAGAATTAGTATAGATTTATTAGATTACAGTTGGAGGTTTATATATAAGAGGATAATTTCCTTAAAATTCTTGGGAGAGTGTATAATTCCCTTAAGAAGAGTTCTCGGAAGAAGAGTAGAAGATTATCGATAAGAAAAGAGTTTTTAGGAGAGTGTGTTATTCCCTTAAAAAGAAAAGTTCTCGGGAGAGTATATTGCGGAGTATATAAGAGAGGATATTATCGATTTCCCTAAAAATTCTCGGTAGATTATGTTAGGGAAGAAAAGTTCTCGGGAGACTGTGATATTATCGATAAGAAAGCCTTAGGAGACTGTGTGGACGGCTAAATAAGCGAGGGGAGCGAGCGGCGGAGTATTAGGTAAGCGCCGCGGTATAGCGGTATAATCTACTCTTAGCATATAATATAATTCCTTTAGTATACAATCTAGAGCATATAGAGTATTTCGCTACATGCTGCACGTATAATAGAGTATTAAGTATATGTTGCTAATATATAGTAGAGGAATGTAGTTCCGCAGATACTATGTAAGTATAGAGAGAGCGGCGGCTCTTAGAGATGCTAGGTATATATAGAGGGCCCGGAGAGGCCCGGAGGTACTCTATATAGCTAAGTAACTAGATAGAAGTAAAAGGCCTCTTTATTTAGTCCGATTAGATGATTGGGGGTCCCTATAAGTAGGGCTGTATAACCGGAGAGGGAGTTCCTGGAAGAAATAGGCCGTACTATCTAGCCTATTAAGTCTTAGCGGAGGCTGATATAGAGTAGTAGTTAATAGAGAGGCTTTCCTCCTATCTTAAAGAGTTATATATAGTAGTACGCGGTGCGCTGTATCTGGGTATTCTAATTACCTCAGTCTTATTATAAAATAAGTATCCTTAGCTATAGTATTACTATAGTATTATTTAGCAGAGCGGTGGGTTATTTTATATAGTATTCCCGGAGGGCGTGCGCTGGTAAGTTGTATATAAAATAGGTGCTAGCGAGCTGTATTACTTTCTATTTTCTTAGCGCTGGTGCGATAGTATAGGAGGCTATATTTTAAGCTAGTAGTCTTTTCTATAGGATTTTATATTATGTGTTGCTTTTATATTTCTTTTTATTTTCGTTTTATTCTATTATAAGCTATAAAGTAGTAGGGTGAGGAGCCCCTTTTAGGAGACTGTGTTACGTCTTTAAGGTACTATAGTGCTGTTAGTCAGCAGGGTTTAGCGCCCTATTCTATTATTAATAAGAGTTTCTTGTAAGGTAGTTGCGGTAGTAGAGAAGTACCATAGAGTCTAGAGTTGGATATTATATATAAAGACGGTGGGTGGATACCTTATAAGGGTAATAGAGAGCCTTATAGTATAGATGTTATTTTTAGTTATAATAGAAGGTGTACTGCAGGCGTGTTAGATTGTAAGATATAGTAGATAATTAGTAGGTTAGTATTATAGATTAAGAAGGTAGTATATTAGATAGCTAGTCTATAGTACTATTTACGATGGAGAGTAATGCGAGGATTATATAGTAGTAGTATAGTAGATAGAAGGATAGAGTATTATTATTATTAGGTTATATTTATTTTATAGGTAGGATTATATTATATTTAAAGTATATATTACCTTAGGTAATTATAATAGATTGGAAGACTGTATTAATAAAGTCCCTAAAATTCTCGGTGGATTATATTAGGGAAGAAAAATTCTTAGGAGAGTAAGTTAGGTTATAGATAAGAAAAGTCTTAGAAGACTGTGTAATTCTCTTAAAAAGAAAAGGAATTCTTAGGAGGCTGTATAGAAGACTATTAATAAGGAAAGCCTCGGGAGACTATATAGACGGCTAAATAAGCGAGGGGAGCGAGCAGCAGTACGTTAGTAGAAGCTACAGGAGGGTGTAGCTAAGTAGTAATCTAGTCTTAACAGTAATCTAGACTTAGTATACAATATAATTTCTTTAGTATATAATATAGAGTATGTAGATTAGTCTACAGCAGACAGAATACTCTATATAGTAATAAGCATAGCTTACTAATTATGTAGCGGAGGAACGTAGTTCTATAGTAGCTGAGTAAGTACGGAGAAACTAGAAGGAACGGGAGTGCTGGGTATATATAAAGGGCCCGGAGAGGCCCGGAGGTACTCTATATAGCTGGAGGGCCCTAGAGGGTACGGAATGCCTTAGTATATTAAATAGTATTAGCTGTTTATAGGGGTCCCTATAGATATAGGGTATATAAACAGGTAGCGAGTTATAGAATAAGTTATGGAGATATAGGCTATATAGTACGGCCTATTATATCCCTAGAAGGGTTATTACTAGCGGAGTAGTATAGTAGGAGTTTTTTTTTATAGTTTTATAATTTTCTCTACTACTGCAGGAAACATCCCGCGTACTTTTTACTTAATTCTTTATTATTAATAAGGAATGCTTTAGTAGGCTGTTAGTAGAGCGATTAAGTGTAGAATAGGAGTACTATTATATTATAATAGTAGGCCCGTAGGTACGGGTCTTTATAGAATCTATTATTCTAGTTATACAGTAGCTATATATAAATATATATAGTTCCCTAAGAAGGTTAGGTTATTATTTTATATATTTGCTGTTAAGTTGACTATAAGGGACTTATATTTATATATAAGTGGGTGTTACGTTTAGACTAATAAATTGCTGTTAATTGTACTTAAGACTAGCTTAAAGCGGAGTAGAGAGGGGAGTGCTAGTTAGGTATTATAAACAGATTAGGTTTAACGTTGCAAGTTGCGTTCTCCGGATAGATTATAGTATTATTTTTATAGTAGCTGTAACTACCTTAATAGTATTACTTATAGCTTTTATAGCAGCGATCTAGAGGTATATTACGCGGCTGGTAATTCGGGGAGCAGTTTTTTAAGGAAGAAGTTTTTAGGAGAGTATATAATTCTCTTAAAAAGGCTTAAAAGGTTGTATTTTTATTGAGAAGAAAAGCCTCGGGAGACTGTATTATAATAAAGTGCTTAAAACTCTCGGGAGACTGTAAAATATAGAAGATAGTTAAAGAGTATAGTATTAGTAAGAAATAGGTTTATAGAGTTGTGAGATTGTAGAATAAAGGAGTAGT
>ML986780.1:37943-56535 GCA_010094045.1 Lojkania enalia
CCCTTAAAAAGGCTTGGGAGATTATTAGAGAAGAAAAGAAATTCTTAGAAGAGTATATTAGATTATTAATTTCCCCTAAAGGTTTTAGGAGATTATTAGAGAAGAAAAGTTCTCGGGAGAGTATGTTAGGTTATTAATTTCCCCTAAAGGTCTTGGAAGGCTGTATAGAAGGTAGTGTGTTATTAATAAGGCGATAAGAAATACTCGGGAGAGTTGTAGTAGGTTATATAAGTAAGGGGAGCGAGTAGTAGTGCAGAGAGAGACTAGCTACGGAAGAGTAGCGGTGTAGTAATCCAGACTTGGCAGTAATCCAGACTTAGTATATAATATAATTCCTTTAGTATATAATATAGAGTATGTAGATTAGTCTATATTCTCTAGTATACTCCGTATAGCGTTGGGTATAGATTACTTGGTAAGTAGTAGAGGAATGGATATTCCGCAGAGTACTATATAAGCGATAGTAAGTAAGTACTGAAAGTAAGCGAGAGAGTATAGTAGATGTCTAGAGGAGGACGGAGGTCCGGCGTGTTTGACCGGGGAGGGAGTTCCTGGAAGGATAGGCTATATAGTACAGCCTATTAAGTCCTAGAGTAGACTAGTAGAAATAGAGTAGTTTAGAGAGTATATATTTTTTTATTACTTTATATAACTGTTAGCATCTTTTTATAATTTTCCCTGCTGTTATAGGAAATATCTCTTACTTTTTTCTTGGTATATATGATAATAGTAGTAGAGGGGGAGTCCTCCCTTCTTAGAGAGTTGCCTGCGGAGTTATAGCTAGGTGTTTTAAAAGAGGTGTAGACTTTTACGGAGTTAGTATATAAGTAGGTAGAGTCCCCTCTCTAGAGGGATTTAGTAGATAGTAATCTTTCGGCTTAGTTGCGGGTGTAACCTATTAGTATCCCCTTAGCTCCGTTTAGTAGGATAGAGGATAAGTTATAGTTTATATAGGATTACGTGTAGGGTAAGTAATTTAGTATTCTAGTAGGTATTAGGTTGTAGTTACAATACTGAAAGGTATATTATATAGATTTTCTCTACAGTAAGGTTTTAGTTATATATAAAGTATCGGCGAGCAGGCGAGTTTTATAGTAGCTGACTCGCGAGAGTAGGGAGCTTCCTTCTAAGTATATAGAAGGCTTCTATAGAAGTTGTTCTTTTAAAAAGCGTAGTCAACGTATTAAGCAGTATTTAATTATAGTAAAGGTATAGACGTTAAAGCGGCAGTATTTTTATGTTATATTTAGCTTGCTTTTAGCAGAGCGTTTAGAATAGTAGAGGTATAGAGTATTACCGCTCGTATTAGAATGTGTTAGTAAGAGAGTTGATAGTTGTTTTACTTTATTAGGTTTATTAGATAGTTTAGAGCATGGTGGGTTTTTGATAGAGAGAGATTATATATATACTGTTGATAGGTTGTGTATATAATATGCACGAGGTAGAGTATATTTATAGTATATTTATCCTTTATTTATAGAGCTTTATCCTAAGAAGAATTATTTCTAGTTTATAGGTATAACGGATGCGGTAGAAGATATAGGAGTAGGAAGGATTTAGTTGACTTGTAGAGCTTATGTAGAGAGATCTTTTAATTAGTAGAGTTGGTTAGAAGAGTATAATATTGCGATAATAATTTCGGTGAAAATTCTTAGAAGGCTATATAAGGGAAAAAAAAGGCTTGGGAGACTATATAGAAGGCTGAATAAGCGAGGGAAAAGAGTTCTCGGGAGGCTGTATAGAAGGTTATTAATAAGAAAAGTCTTGGAAGACTGTGTGAGGGAGATTAGCTACTAGGATGTAGCTGAGAGGGAGAGTTGTGTTAGGTAAGCGCTGCGGTATAGCAGCGTGATCTACTCTTAGCATATAATATAATTCCTTTAGTATATAATGTGGAGCATATAGATTAATTTACTATATAGTTATGTGTAGCAGAGTATATAGTATGTGTTACCTAATAAGGCGGCGGAGGAATAGATATTTTAAAGAGAGCCTATATAAGTATAGAGCGACCGGAGGAGAGTATAAGTACTATATAAGTACTGGGAGGGTTAGATAACCCGGTAAGACGCTTTATATAGCTGGAAGGATCTAGAAGGGTACGGAAGGCCTTAGTACTTTTTAATAGTTGGGGGGACCCTATAGATATAGGGTATCTGAGTAGAGGTGAGTTATAGAGATATAGGCTATATAGTATAGCCCTTCGGATCCCGGAAGGAAGTAGTTAGAGTAGAGTAGCGTTATTTTTTTAGTCGCGGAGCTTATAGTTTATTTAGAAGAACTATATAAATATAATAGTAAGTAGGAGTGCGATATTAGTAGAGAACCTTTTCTTTTCTTTTTAGGTTTATAAGTAGACTGCGGGTGCGTGTTATGGCGGAGCGAGGGAATACTTTTTTTTTTAGTAGGACGGAGTTTGGCATTTTACTAGCTAATTAGAGTGAGGATTTTTTTCTATATATAACGGTTGTTTTAGTTTAGTTTACTGCGTTAATTTGCTGGTTGAGAAGCGGCTAGATAGATCCTACTGTAGAAGATATTAAAGATGTAAATGGAGATGAGTGAGGGGGTGATAGTATAAGTAAGTAGTAAGCTGTAATTTTTCTCGGCAGCAGCTAATTAGATTGGTTTATTATGTAGGAATATCTTTAATACCGTCTATAGTTGGTTCTAGAGGGATTAAAGTAATATGTTTTAGGGTTTCAGGAGAGGAGTTCTTATATACTATAGAGTATTATTATTATAATCTATTTTATATAAAGTATAGTATTAGAGTTGGTACGAAATTTTATGTAGTTCGTATTAGGCGAGAGCGGCAGTTAGCTGCTAGAGTTTATAGTGATAGAGTTTATATAGGTAATTTATAGTTACTTAGTATGTTAGATAGTTTATAGCATTTTCTTTTAAGGTTTCTTATATTATAGAAGGTTGAGTGTAGGACGCGGAGTAACGATAATAGGAGTAGTTCAGCTGAGGGAACTAAGATTGAAGATAGTATATAGGAGGTGTAGTAGTATTTTATAGATTGAGATTATTTAGGTTGGAGTATTATAGATATTATAGATAGATAGTATAGATAGATATTATATTTTATAAGTTTATTATATAGAGGTATTTTACAATTAGTATTTTATAAGAGTTCTTAGAAGATTGTAGGAGTTCCCTTAAGAAGAGTTCTCGGGAGACTGTTAGAGAAGAAATTCTTAGAGGATTATGTTATTCCCTTAAAAAGAAAAGTTCTTAGAAGACTATATAATTCCCTTAGAAAGTTCTTAGGAGAGTAAATTAGGTTATCGATAAGAAAAGCCTCGGGAGAGTATATTAGGTAAATAAGAGGAATAAGTAGCGGTGCGTTGGTAGAAGTTACAGGAGGGTAGTAGTATAGTAATCTAGACTTAGTAGTAATCCAGACTTAGTATATAATATAATTCCTTTAATATATAATATAGAATATATAGATTAGTCTATATTTTCTAGCATGCCCTATATAGCGTTGGGTATAGATTGCTTAGTAAGCAGCAGAGGAATAGATATTCCGCAGAGTACTGTGTAAGCGATAGTAAGTAAGCGCTAAAGGTAAGCGAGAGAGTATAGCAGATACCTAGGGGAGGACGGAGGTCCGGCGTATTTAACCGGGGAGGGAGTTCCTAGAAGAATAGGCTATATAGTACAGCCTATTAAGTCCTAGAATAGACTAGTAGAAATAGAGTAGTTTAGAGAGTATATATTTTTTTATTACTTTATATAACTGTTAGTATCTTTTTATAATTTTCCCTGCTGTTATAGGAAATATCTCTTACTTTTTTCTTGGTATATATAATAATAGTAGTAGAGGGGGAGTCCTCCCTTCTTAGAGAGTTGCCTATAGAATTGTAGCTAGGTGTTTTAGAAGAGGTGCAGACTTTTATAGAGTTAGTATATAAGTAGGTAGAGTCCCCTCTCTAAAGGGATTTAGTAGATAGTAATCTTTCAGCTTAGTTGCGGGTATAACCTATTAGTATCCCTTTAGCTCTATTTAATAGGATGGAGGATAAGCTGCAGTTTATATAGGATTATATATAAGGTAAGTAATTTAGTATTCTAATAGGTATTAGGTTATAGTTATAATACTGAAGGGTATATTATATAGATTTTCTCTATAGTAAGGTTTCAGTTATATACAAAGTGTTAGCGAGCGGGCGAGTTTTATAGTAGCTGACTCGCGAGAGCGGGGAGCTTCCTTCTAAGTATATAGAAGGCTTCTGTGGAAGTTATTCTTTTAAAAGGCGTGGTCAACATATTAAGTAGTATTTAATTGTAGTAAAGGTGTGGATGTTAAGGCGGCAGTATTTTTATATTATATTTAGCTTGCTTTTAGTAGAGTGTTTAGAATAGTAGAGGTATAGAGTATTACCGCTTATATTAGAATGTGTTAGTAAGGGAGTTGATAGTTATTTTGCTTTATTAGGTTTATTAGATAGTTTAGAGTATGGTGGGTTTTTAATAGAGAGAGATTGTATATATACTATTAATAGGTTGTATGTACGATATACACGAGGTAGAGTATATTTATAGTATATTTATCCTTTATTTATAGGGCTTTATCTTAAGGAGAATTGTTCCTAGTTTACGGGTGTAACGGATACGGTAGAAGATATAAGAGTAGGAAGGACTTAGTTAACTTGTAGAGCTTATATAGGGAGATCTTTTAATTAGTAGAGTTAGTTAGAAGAGTATAGTATTGCGATAATAATTTCGGTGAAAATTCTTAGAAGGCTGTATAAGGGAAAAAAAAGGCTTGAGAGACTGTATGGAAGGCTGAATAAGCGAGGGAAAAGAGTTCTCGGGAGGCTGTATAGAAGGTTATCGATAAGAAAAGTCTTGGAAGACTGTGTGAGGGAGATTAGCTACTAGGATATAGCTGAGAGGGAGAGTTGTGTTAGGTAAGTGCTGCGGTGTAGCGGCGTGATCTACTCTTAGTATATAATATAATTCCTTTAGTATATAATGTGGAGGATGTGGATTAGTCTGTATCTAATAGTATGTGCTGTAGATTATACAGCACGCTTTGCTTTATAAGCCTAGAGGGCTGGGACGGCTTAGAATAGGCTATATAAGCGAGAGCGAGGGAGCGCCGAAGGTAAGCAAGAGAGTGTAGTAGATGCCTAGGGGAGGATAGAGGTCTAATATATCCGAGTGGCGACGAATAGCGGATGCTATAAGCTAGATAGTATAGCCTTTTAGTACCTAGATAGGCTAGTTGTATATAGTTTTTAGGAGGGGACATTCTCTAGTTTTTTTTTTATTTTTATTACTTTATATAACCTTTAGAGTCCCTGTATAATTTTTCCTGTAAGAAGGGAAATATCCTTGTTTTTTACTTGCTTAGCGTTCTATAGCGAGAAGAATAGAGCCGGAGGGATTCCCCTTTAGTAAGCTGTCTGCGGAGATGCAGTTAATAGTTCTAGAAGAGGTACCGACTTTTACGGAGTTATTTACCTTACAATGCGTATTATATATCTAGAGGGACTTTATTAATAGTAATTTATCTATATAGTTAAGGAGGTAACCTATTAGTATACAGCTTGCTGCGTTTAAGGGTATAGTAGAGGAGCTATCTTTCGTTTGTAATCATATGCGTGGTAAGTTCTAGAGAGGTTGTAAGGTATTTTTATTACTAACTCTAGCTAGAGTTTATAGACAATAGTATTTTAGTTACGTGTAAAGTGCGGTTAGGAATAGTATACTGGTATCTAACGTGTAAGAGTGGGCGTGTCCCTAAAGATAGATATAATAAGGATAGATGCTACTAGTATTGTAATAGGGATGTGCGAGTGCCTTTGCGGTGGTTATATCTAGTAGTAAAGATATGTAGCTGCTTAAGTTGCTATAATATATAGTACGGTTCTAAGTTTATTACGCAGTTAGGTGCGGAGAGGTAGAAATAGTAGATAGAAGTATTGCCGCAGGTTAGTTAGTAGGTGTATAAAGTATATACTAAAATAGTTTATTATTATATATAAGCGTTTTTAGTAATAGATTATTTATATAAGAAGGATAGCGAGTAGAGACTACTAGGTTCTAGATTTTAGGGAGTATATCCGTATAGTAAGAGTTACTAGTAGATAGGAGTTATAGATGTAGTAGGAGAGGTTAAAGGTTCTAATGGGCGGATACAGCCGTAGCTGAGAGGGAGTTATGCTATATAAGGAAGAATTTATTGGGAGACTGTGTTAGGTATGTCTATAAAGTTAAGAGAGTGTTTTTAATAATAGTAAAAGTGCGATAAGAAATACTTAGGAGAGTATATTATAATAACTTTAGTAAAATTCTCGGGAGACTGTGTAAGGGAAGAAAAGTTCTTAGAAGAGTATATAAGGGAAGACTATCGATAAGAAAAGTCTTAGAAGACTGTATAAGAGAGAAATTAGCCACAGGGAGAGTGGCTGAGAGGGAGAGTTGTGTTAGGTAAGCGCCGCAATATAGTAGCGTGATCCACTCTTAGTATATAATATAATTTCTTTAGTATATAATATAGAGTATATAGATTAATTTGCTATATATGTTTATATACCTAGTAGAGTGTTAGGCGCGTTTGCCTAATATGCCGGAATAATTAGAGGGAATAGAAGGCTGAGTAAGTAACAGCGAGTAACGGGCGGAGAGAAGGAGTAAGTAGGGTAGATACCCTAGATCTCTATAGTAATGGAGTGTCCGAGCGGGTGGCGAGTAATAGAATATAAGCTATATAGTATAGCCCTTTAAGGTTTAGAAGAGTATAGTAGAAACGCGGTAGCTTTTTTTCTTAGTATTCTTACTATATATAACCTTTAGAGTTCCTTTATAATTTTCCCAGCGTGTTCGCAGGGAAATATCCCTACTTTTCTCTTAGTAGTCTATAGTATAGTAATAGAGAGGGAGTATATCCCCCTTAGTTAGTTGCTACTAGAGTTGCGGCTGGATATAGATAAGATTAGAGGAGCGTTTAGTTTTAGTTGGTTACCGGTAGAGCTGGGCCTGATAGTTCTTAAGAGGGTACTAACTTTTACTATATTAATAGCTTTATAAGGTGTATTATACAACTAGAAGAATTTAGTAGATAGGAACTTTTCGGTTTAGCTGAGGAAGCAACCGGTTAGTATACCGCTGGATAGGTTTCGCGGTAGTAATAGAATGCTTTCTTTTATAGAAGACTATATATAAGATAAGTTTAGTATATTTTATATATTATAGTATTAGGCGCAGCAGTTTTATTAATTTAGCTTATAGTATAGAGCTAGTAGAAACTAGTATTTTAGTAACGTGCGAAGTAAAGCTAGGTAGAGTTAGATGGTATTTAACTCGGGAGAGTAGCGAGCTCCTGAGAGGCTGTATATATAGTAGATATAAAAGGTATAAGTAGATAAGAGAACTAGTATTAATAGTATAGAGGATGTTATATATAGTTATAAAGGTCTAGAGAGGTAATAATATTAAGGTTTTATTTAGCGAGTTAGTTGTAGAACGGTTAATAGAGGTAGTAAAGAGGGTTGTTTTAAGTTGTCTAGAGGTAGTTAATATATAGCCTTATATTACTAGTATAGGTGAGGTGTGCAAGCGGTATAATTCGTGTTATAAAAGTTAGTAGTATTTATAGGTTAAAGAGATTGGTTTAGATTATAAAGTATAGTATTAGAGTAGTTGGTTTCGCGGTATGTATCCCTTTAGGCAGAAGCATTAGTTTATAGGAGTAACAGATGCTGTAGGTAATATAGATAATAGGGGGAATAGACAGCTGTGGTTGTTTTATAAAGGTATATAAGAGGAATAGTTATAGTATAGTTATATACGTTTAGTAATATAGATATATTATAAGAGTATTATAGTAATTTATAGTCTAGGTTTATATATAGATTGTATTGTAGTAATTTTAGTAAAAATTCTTGGGAGAGTATAGTAGGATTTCCTTAAAATTCTCGGGAGACTATATTAGGTAAGTAAGGGGAGCGAGCGGGGTTAGGTAAGCAGTATTAGAGTAATCTAGACTTAGTAGTAATCTACTCTTAGTATATAATATAATTCCTTTAGTATATAATATAGAATATATAGATTAATTCGCTATATGTACTTATATGCCTAGTAGAGTATTAGGCGTGTTTACCTGATATGCCGGAATAACTAGGGGGAATAGAAGGCTGAGTAAGCGACAGCGAGTGACGGGCGGAGAGAAGAAGTAAGCGGGGTAGATACCCTAGATTCTTATAGTAATAGGGTGTCCGAGCGGGTAGCGAGTGATAGAGATATAGGCTATATAGTGTGGCCTATTATACCCGGAAAGGGTTAGTACCTTAGAAAGGCTTTATTCCTCGTGTATTTTATCGCTCTATATAACCTTTAGAGTCTTACTATAATTTTCCCCGCTATTCTGCGGGAAATATCTCTTATCTTTTCTTTAGTATCTTATAATACTACTACTAGTAGAGGGGGAGGGCTTCCCCCTTAGTAAGTTACTAGTAGAGCTGTACCTAATAGTATTTAAGCGCGTGTTAATATTTGTAGAGCTAGTAGCTCTATATAGTATATTGCGTTTCTAGAAGATTTATATAGATAGGAATTTTCTTATATAGTTGAGGAGGTAACCTATTAGTATACGGCTTACTGCATTTAATAGAACAGTAGAGGAGCTATCTTTCGTTTATAATTATATGCGCGGTAGGTATATTTAGGATAGTAGTAGGATTAGGCTGATTCTAGGGGTAGAGCTGGTATAGGAGAAGGTCTCGGTTGCTTATTGTGTGTCTCTAGGGGGACTGGAGTAGTATATTACTTAAGAGAGTGGGTATATCTCTTAGAATAAATATAGTTCTTTAAGTTGTCGTGTGTGTAGGCGTAGTAATAATAGTATTTCTATTCCTTTGCCTTGGGCGTATCTAGTAGTAAAGGTGTAAGGCTGTTCGCAGTGTAGCAGGATATAGTAGAATTCTATATTTATTATACGACTAAGTATAGATATATAGAGATAGTAGATAGAAGAGTTATTGCCGCGGGTTAACTAGTAGGTATAAAACACGTATAATAATAAGAGGTATTTTCTTTTAGATATAAGAGCTATAATGTTATGTATATATAATTAGGATAATAGATAGGTTAGGAGTTATAATAGATTTCAGGGAGTATATCTATATAGTAAGAATAATTGGTAGATAGGAGTTATAGATGCAGTAGGAGAGATTATAGACTAGAATAGGCGGGTACGGCTATAGCTGAGTTATTATTATACTCTGTAGTAGAGTAGAAGATAGGAGTAGATCCTTTAAGATAAGATAAGGTATAAGAAGAGGATAGATAGATAATTAATTAATTGACTAATTTATTAGGGGTCTTTTAGTATTATAATAATAATCCTAAAAATTAACTTAGAAGACTATATTATAATAAAGTACCTAAAACTCTCGGGAGAGTATATTATTCCCTTAAAAAGAAAAGCCTTGGGAGATTATATAAGGGAAGACTATTAATAAGAAAGCCTTAGGAGACTGTATAGAAAGCTGAATAAGCGAGGGGAGCGAGCAGCAGCAGGTTAGGTAAGTATTAGGAGAGTGATCCACTTTTAGCATATAATATGATTCCTTTAGTATATAATATAGAGGATGTAGATTAGTACGCAGCCGACAGCATACTCTATATAGCGATAAGTATAGCTTACTAATTATATAGCGGAGGAACGTAGTTCTATAGAGTGCTATATAAGCCGGAGTAACTAGGGGGAAGGTAAGGCTAAGTAAGTATAGAGAGAGCGGCAGCTCTTAGAGATATTTTATATAGCTGGAGTGCGTAGAGTAGTATAAGATATCTTAGTATCTAATAGTATTAGATATTTATAGGAGATCTCTATAGATAGGGCTATATAACTGGGTAGAGAGTTACGCGGATATAATAGGCTATATAGTATAGCTCTTCAGTTCCTAGTAAAAAAGGTATTAGCTAGCTTTAGTTCTGGTTTTTCCTTAGATATTTATATATATTAGGGGCTAGGTATACCCTTTAGGACGGTATATAAAGATAGTATATAGATATTCTCGAGAGACTATATTACTTAGTAGATATTTTAATAGGATGTTATAAAATAGGAGATATTATACGTATATAATTAGCTTATTAAAAAGCTATATAAAGCTTTATATATCGCGTAGGTTTTTGTTAGAAAAGTCTAGAGGGTGTTACTATTAATAAAGTATCTAAAATTCTTAGAAGGTTATAGTAGAGTAATATAGAGAGGGAATTTAGTATAGTAGAGGCTGTATCGCGTAGGTTATAGTTTTTATTTCTTAGTAAAGCTATATATAGTATACTAATTTTCTAGATGGATTGTAGTGTTATTTTTATAGTAGCTATAGCTAATAGAGGAGCGTAGTAGGATTAGCTGTACTAATATTTTACGGAGGTAGTATATATTATACTGTTACGTGGGTTAATACAGTGGATTTAGTAGGATGGATAGCTGTTCTTTTATCTGTAAAGGATGGTGGATAGGAGTTAAAAGATGTTCCTTAGGATAGATCGGGTCGGCTAATTAGTAATAATATTACGTTCGTGCGGAGTACGATAGGGAATAGTAGGCTTATTACTGTTAAGCGCTTATTGTGTTTATTAGAGAGCTAGTAGCGTAATAAAGGTGGTTTTAGCGGAGTAGAGGACGGAGGGCTAGTACGAAGGATAAGAGTAGGTAGTAGTAGTAGTTTAGTACGGTCGGAAGAGATATAGTAGAAGAGTTTATAGCGAGGGCTTATATTTAGGTAGAAGTATTATTAGATTATATGCGTATAATAGTTGTAGAAGTAATAGTATTTTAAGTTGGTACTATATTAAGTTTATATTATTAGAGTAGAGTAGGAGGATTATAAGAGATATGTGGAGATATACTGTATTATTATCGATAAGGCTGGAATAGCTTAAGAGAGTGTATTATAATAATAATTGTAAAATTCTTAGGAAACTGTATAATTCCTTTAAAAAGCCTTAGGAGGCTGTATAGAAGGCTGTGGCTGAGAGGGAGAGTTGTGTTAGGTAAGCAAGGGGAGCGAGCGGTGGGGTAGGATAGGGTAGATAGCCGCCGGAGGGGGCTTAGCAGTAATCTAGTCTTGGCATACTAAACGCGCGGCAGTACCTTATAATTCCTTTAGTATATAATCTAGAGTATATAGAGTATTTTACTATATACTTACATGCCCAGCGGAGCGTTAGGTATATTTACCTGATAAGCAGCGGAGGAATAAATATTCCGTAGAGTACTATATAAGTAATAGTAAGTAACAGGCGGAGAGAAGGAGTAAGTATAGCGGATACCGGGGGGCTCTAGAATAGGGATTAACCGAGTAGCGACGAGTTATAGATATATAGGCTATATAGTATAGCCCTTTTAGTCTTAGTAGAAGCTAAAATAGAGGGCGTAGTATACGGGAGGCCTACGCTTTATATTGTTATTTTTTATCGCTTTATATAACCTTTAGAGTCTCGGTATAATTTTCGTATAATATAGTAGGAAAGATCCTTTATATTTCTTTTTTCTTGGTATTCTATAATAATACTACTAGTAGAGGGGGAATCCTCCTCCCTCGGGAAGCTGCTAGTAGAGTTGTGGCTAATAGTGCAAGAGGATTTTTTGCGGGTAGCTACCCTTACTAATTTAGTAAATATTAGTCTAGTAGATAACGAGCGGAGAGTGTGGGTTAGTAAGAGTTTCCCTTAGTAGTTGTAGATGCAGCCTGTAGGGCAGCAGCTTACTACCTTTTATAGAATAGAGGCTGAGTTGCAGTTTATATATAATTATATAGAGTGTAAGTATATATTTTTATTAGTTATATATTGGAAATATTAATAGTAGATAGCGCTGGTAGAAAACAGCGTGTTAGTTATATATAGTGTTTCTTTAGAGGGCGTGCGCTGGTGGTTAACGCGCGAGAGTAGGACCCCCCCTAAAAAGTATAAAGATACTAATTATTTTCTATATATAAGGGATAAGGATATTATAGTTCCTTTATCTTCGTTGTATCTAGTAATATATATAGAGAAGTTGCGGTGTTCGAGGAAATAGAGTATTATTTATATTAGTTTATTATTACAGGAGCGATTAAGTATTTAGAGGTTATCTATATTTAGACGTGTTATATAGTATATAGAGTAGTATACGCGTTATAATTATTAGTATTTAAGATTAGCTAGGTGTTTGTAGGAGATAGAGATGGTAGTACTAGAGTAGCTGGAAGAAACGTGTATCTGTAGTGATAGGGATATAGTAGAAGGGAATAGTTATAAGTGTTTTAATAAGCTGTTAGATTAGGTTAGATAGGATAAGTTTAAGGGGTTATAGCTGGAGGTAGTAAGAGTAGAGTAGTAGACAGGAGTTATAGATGCGATTAGAGAGATTATAGATAGATATAGGTAGAGGAAGCTATAGTTGAGTTGTAGTAGAGAGTTAGTAGGATAGTATGTGAATTTTAGTTTATATGTTAATTTACTGTCTAGGTTTAAATTATTAGTAAGTTCTATAGATTTTATCCTAATAATAATTATGCGATATTTTTAGGAGAGTATATTAATAATAAAAAAGGAATTCTTAGAAGAGTGTGTTATTCCCTTAAAAAGAAAAGCCTTAGAAGACTGGGTAGGACTTGTGTTAGGTAAGTAGGGTTGGAGTGATCTAGACTTAGCATATAATATAATTCCTTTAGTATGTAATATAAAGTATATAGATCAATTTACTATATAGTTATATATCTAGTAGAGCGAAGGGCGCGTTTACTTTGTAAGGCGGAATAACTGGAAGGAGTGGAAGGCTATATAAGCGACAGCGAGTAAGCGCTGAAGGTAAGCGAGAGGAAGCGTAGCGGATGCTGGGGAGGACGGAGGTCTGGCGTGTTTGAGTGGGTAACGAGTAGCGGAGACTATAAGCTATATAGTATAGCCCTTTATACTCTAGAAAGGTTAGCGGAAGTATACTGGTTTTAGTTTTTATTGCTCTATATAACCTTTTATAGTTTTACTATAATTTTCTTACTTTGCTGCGAGAAATATCTAGTTTTCTTTATTAGTCTTAATACTTTATTATAGTATAGTAGTAGAATTCTCGGAGAGTTACTGCTGGAGATGTAGTTAGGAATATAGTATAATATTAAAGGGGTAGCTACCTTTAGAGATCTAGTAAGGTTAAGTTTAGTTCGCGACGAGTAGGGAGTGAGTATAAAAGGGGACTTGATAAGCTGGTTAAGGAGGTAACCTATTAGTATTCCCTTAGCTGCGTTTAATAGGACGGATAATAAGCTGTCTTTTCTTAGTAATTATATATAGGGTGAGTTCTGGAGAGGCTCTAAGATATTTCTAGTATTAATTATAGATAGAGCTAATAAGTAATAGTATATTAGTTATATGCAGTATTTCTTCGGAGGGCGTATAGTAGTAGTTAACTTAGGAGAGTAGGACCCCTCTAAAAAGGTATAATATAGATGGATGTTCGGTATATATAGACGATAAGGATGTTATAGTTTTACGTCGGTTATATCTAGTTCTTAAAGATGTTTATAATAGTATATATAGTTCTATAGTAAATAGATATACGGTTTAAATTAGTTTATTATTAGTAAAACGGCTACAGGTGGTACGCGGTAGAATATTACCTTTACTATACGGTAGCTCTTTAGGGGAGTATATAGTAAAGTTAGAGTATATATTAAAGTAGGCGGGTTTTAGAGCAGGTATATAGGATTGTAATTATAGTAGTAGGTTACTTTATTATAGATGTGTAGAAGTATAGTAGGTTATTAGAGAGGAGTTTAAGTAGGAAGAAGTAGGAAGTTTTCAGGGAGTATATCTATATAGTAGAGATTACTGGTAGATAGGTATTACGGATGCAGTAGGAGAGATTTTAGATTATAATAGGCGGATGCTATTATAGTTAACTTGTTGGAGAGTGTTAGTATAGTTATATATTAGTTGTATGTAAGTTATATATTTATAAGAGTTTTAATTTTATTAATTTATAATTTTTATTAGTAGTATAAGAGTTCTTAGGAGACTGTAATAACTTCGGTAAAATTCTCGGGAGAGTATATAAGGGAAAAAAAGGCTTAGGAGACTGTAATGTTATTAATAAGAAAAGTCTTAGAAGACTGTATGGAAGACTATATAGAAGGCTAAATAAGCGAGGGGAGCGAGCGGTGGCGGGTTAGGTAAGTAGAATAAGAGTGATCCACTCTTGGCATATAATATAATTCCTTTAGTATATAATATAGAGCATATAGATCAATTCGCTATATAGTTATGTGCTAGTAGAGCGTTAAGTACATTTGCCCGATATATAGTAGAGGAACGTAGTTCCGCAGTAGCTGAGTAAGCACGGAGAAACTAGAAGGAGTAGAAGTACTGTATAAGTACGGAGCGACTGGAGGGGAGTATAAGTACTCTATATAGCTGGAGGGCCTGGAAGAGTACAGAATATCTCTTTGTTTAGTCTGATTAGATAACTATAGGGGGGCCCTAGGATTGGGGTTATTTAACCGGGTAGAGAGTTCCTAGAAAGTATAAGCAGATGTAAGTTATATAAATATAATAGGCTATATAGTATAGCCCTTTCAGTTCTAGATAGAACTAGCGGGAATATAGTAGCTGCGGTATTACCCTCGGGGAGGGTTATATTTAGGGTTCTTTTTTCCTGGAAAGAATAGTCGTTATTAGTAGTATTTATTTTCGCGTGGAGCGTATTAGTTTATAAGTATAGTTCTTTAAGTTATTCTAGACGTATTCTATCTCTATAGATAGGAGGATTATAGTATTATTCTCAGGAGGTTATATAATAGAGTACTATTAATAAGGAAAGTCTTGGGAGATGTATATTAGGGAGATTTTTACGTAGTAGTTATAGTTATAGTTTAGTAAACTATAGTTGCAGGATGGAGAGGGAATTAAGTATAGCAGAAGCTATAAAAAGTACGTATATTTCTGTCTGCGGTATATAGTAAGCTGTTACTAAATATAGCTAGTATAATTATAGCGTTAGCGAGTATGCTATTTAGTTTAGATGGTTTATATAGTATAGATAATAACTATATTTATAAGGTAGTATAGAGTGTAAATAAGGAGGGATCGTACTTTAGGGCGTTATTAGTAGTATATAAGAGATTAGAGGCAGCTTTAGTAGGTGGTAGTAAAGGGAATACATCGTGGAAGGTATTAAGAGTTAGTACTAGTTTATCGCGGTTGTACGCGGTGCAGATAATACTACTCTTTATAGAAAAGGAGTTGTAGAGAAAGCAGGTTTTAGATAAGAAGGTAGAAGGTATTCCAGTCGAAAAGATTTTAGGATTACAGATAGGGTAGGAGATAATAAAGTTGATAGGTTATAGTAGAGGAGGAGAATTTATGGCATAGGTATTTAGTAGAACTTATTATAGTATAGTTTATATTTTAATATGTATATTAAGTAGACAGTAGTATTATAATAGTAATAGTATAGGAGTTCTAAGGAGACTAAATTATGATAATAATACGAGAGTTTTTTAGTAAAGTTTGTATGTCTATTATAAGGGAAGAAAAGAAATTCTCGGGAGAGTATAGTAGGGAAAAAGACCTTAGGAGAGTATATTAAGGATAGTAATAATTGTAAAAATTCTAGGGAAGCTATATTATCTTAGAAGATTGTATTATCTTAGGAGATTATATAGTTATCGATAAGGCTGTGTTGCGATGGAACGGAGGGTGTTAGGTAAGTAGGATGAGAGTAATCCACTCTTAGCATACAATATAATTCCTTTAGTATATAATATAGAGGATATAGATTAGTCTATATCTAATAGCATATGCTGCGGATTATATAGCACGCTTTACTTTATAAGCTTAGAGGGCCGGGACAGCTTAGAATAGGCTATATAAGTGATAGCGAGCGACGGGCGGAGAGAAGGAGTAAGTATAGCCGGAGGCTTAGGGGCCCCGGGCTTAGGGGCTGATCGAGTAGCAACGAGTGATGGAATATAGGCTAGATAGTATAGCCTATTATACCTGGATAGGTTAGTAGATAGTTTTAGTGCTGACGTAGTCTGGGAGGACGGTATATAGAGTATTTTTGCTATTTATAACCTTTACGGTCCTTCTATAATTTTCCCTATAGTAATAGAAGAGAAATATCCTTTATTTCCTTTGTTTTTTTCCTCTTAATATTTCCTATAACGATAGTAATAGAGGAGAAATCTTCCTCTCTTAGAGAGTTGCCTACAGAGTTACAGCTAGATATTTTAGAAGAGGTGCAGACTTTTAGTAACTTAATAGCCTTACGTAGTATATCGTATAGCTGGAAGGATTTTATAGATAGCAATTTCTTGGTGTAGTTAAGGAGGTAATCTATTAGTATTCCTTTAGCTATCTTTAATAGTATAGCGGGGGAGCTGTTCTTCCTTAGCAATTACGTGGAGTATAAGTACTAGAGAGGCTGTATTAAGTTGGGTTAACTCTAAGTCTATATAGAGTTGGTAGAAAATAGGGTTTTAGTTACGTATAGTATTTCCCTAGAAGGTATATCTTAGTATATTATGCGGGAGAGTAGAATACTTTCTAAGAGATATAGTTAGGAGGACTGTATAGTATATAGTTAGAATAATAGTATTAAAGTTTTACCTAGTAGGTATATAGTAGTAAAGGTAAGAGGCTGTACGCGGTATAGAGATGTACAGTATAATACTATATTTTTTATACGGCTGAGTATATATTAGTAGAATTAGTAGATAGAAGAGTTGTGGCTGTAGGTTAGTTAACTAATATAAGAGGGTTGCAGTAATGATAATAATTAGTATTATTATAGAGAGGTAAGGAAGGTTATAAAGTATATATGCTATAGGGAGTGATAGATATTAGGGAGTGTATCTAGAGGGTGAGAGTTAGTAGTAGATAGGTATCACGGATGCAGTAGTTGAGGTGTTACTATATTAAGGAGAGTTGGTAGACTAGGAGATTAGGTAAGGTAAGATAATATAAGGGAAGAAAATATATTAACTAATTAATAAATAGATTAATCAATTCTTAGAAGGCTGTTAGAGAAGAAAAGAAATTCTCGGGAGACTATATAATTCCCTTAAAAAGGCTTAGGAGACTATATTATAATAAAGTATCTAAAACTCTTAGGAGACTATATTAATAAAGTCTCTAAGCTTCTTAGGAGGCTGTGTTATTCTCTTAAAAAGAAATTCTCGGGAGAGGAACGCTAAATAAGTAGCGCGAGGGTACGGCAGTGTAGAAAGAGACTAGCTATAGGAAGGTATAGCTAAGTAGTAATCTAGTCTTAGTATACTATTATAATTCCTTTAGTATATAATCTAGAGTATATAAAGCATTTTACTATATAGTTATATGCCTAGCAGAGCGAAGGGCGCGTTTACCTAATATACCGGAGTAACTAGAAGGAGGGGAAAGCTATATAAGCGAGAGCGGACGAGTGCCGAAGGTAAGCGAGAGAGTAGGGCGGATGCTGGGGGGAGGATAGAGGTCCGACTTGCCTAAACGGGGAGTAAGTTATAGAATATAGGCTGGATAGTACAGCCTATTATAACCCGGATAGGTTATAGTTAAAATAGAATATATAGTTAATTTCTATTACTCTATATAGCCTTTAGAGTCCTTCTATAATTTTCACGCTGTGTTAGCAGGGAAAGATCTCTTATTTTCCCTTTATTTTTTTAGTATCCTATAATAAAGTTAATAGAGGGGGAAGGCTTCCCCCTTTAGTTAGTTGCTGCGGGTAGAGCTGTAGATTTATATAGAATAGTATATTCTAGAGGTAAAGATTTTAGTTAATTTAATTTAGTTAACATATATAGTATTTATGTTTTATTTTAATATAGGATTATAATTGGGGAGAAGCTTCTATTACAGTAGTGCGGGGGCAGTAGTATTATTAGTTGTATAGAGGAGTTCGACGGAGGTCTACTATATTATTTCTTTCTAAAAATAGAGGTTTTTTCGCGTAACGGTGTCGGTTTTTCTATTTAATATATAATCCCTAGCAAGGGAGTTAGGATAAAATAGAGGTAGAGTAAGAGCTTATTAAAGTATTTTCTACTGGTATAGCTTTTTTTAGCGGTTTATTACGGTTGTTTAGAGGAGGTCGTATATTATAGTTAATAGAGGTTTTAGTTGATTTTAGTCTAGTTAAGAGGGAGTAGATACTATAGTTGGGTAATTCTAGGTTATTTGTAGTATGTAGGTGTCGGCCAGAAGTAGCAGCGTTATAGCCTTATGCTATTTCTAGAGGGTGGCGATAATAGGAGTCTTATTTAACTAGATTAGTATTTGAGGAGTAAGAGCGGTTATATTCTTAGAGGGGTTTAATAGTTATAGTTAGGTCGTAATTAGTTAGTATAGAGGAAGAGTAGTATTTATATTATATAAATATTTTAAGGAGACTGTAGGTTGTTTTTATTAATTATATAGTAGAGTATTATTAATAAGGTATTCTTTATAGGTTATATTATTTTAGAAAGATATATTAGTTTAGGAGGCTGTATGATAATTTTCCTAAAATTCTCGGGAAGATAAGTAGGAAAATAGTAGTAAAGGAATTCTTGGGAGAGTATATTATAACGGAGGAAAGAGT
>ML986781.1:3200-84890 GCA_010094045.1 Lojkania enalia
AAGAAGGCGCTCGATTGACTGCTCTAAAAGAGTTTAGCGCTCGTACTGATAGGAAGAAGGGTAGGAAGAAGGCGCGCGTTGATAGAGGCCAGCCGACTCAAAGGCGCTGCAGGCAGTACAGCGAGGCTAGGCATAACTCGCAGACGTGTAAAAATGATGCTATAGATATAGAAGAATAGGCTACTATACTATATAGTACGATAGAATGCAAGAAAGTACAATATTTTGCGAAAAGTAGTCGCGATTTTGGTGTGGTCTTGGCATCATGATCAGCTCGCTTGGGTGATCAGCTCGCTTGTGCAGTACGTTAGCTCTTTATAATTTATATATCCTTTATATATCGTGCAAACTTCCTTTACAAGCTATCTAGAAGCCTAGGCACGTGATCGTACTTAGTCATCACGCAACCGCCTCGACACCCCGTCGTAACAACTAGCCTCTCTTCTTTGTCAAAAACTTAACCTCGTTCGAGCCCCTTACGTGGCTAGGCTTTGTCTAGTGGTCCGTGTTACTAGTGGAACACGGAGTTGATAACGCTCATACCCACTTTCATACTCCCCATCACTGAAGCCTGATCCACACTCTAGCATACCGCACCTTGTGTAGGCCCGGCCCGTCGTAGGAGTAACGAGGAGGCCTATATCGGATATAGGCACGACCCTTGCTGACGCAGAGGTTGCAGCGTCCATCCTCCGAGTAAGGTTAGACGTAGAGTGTGTAACATAATGCTTCATGAGATATGGTCACTAACGTCAGCGCTTCAATCTATAGTCCTATGACCCCCAACGATTCTACTAATCTGGCAAAACCAAGCACGTCCCATACTCGTCCAACATCTGTCCCACAACCACATATCCCGCAATCGCAGGCGCCCTGTATTGCTTAGAATTGTATTATAATGAATGCAGTAAGAATTTCGTACCCAATGCACAAGTACCAAAACCCTCTTAGCCCCACACTCCTCAGCTTGAACCGACCCTTCATTCTCTCCCCTAGCACGTCCTTGACACCCATCTCCGCAATCAACCACCCGCAAAATGCGCCCCAAGACAACCACAACATGGTCACCGCTCGCTGACTCACTTTGCTCTCACCCTTCTTGAAATGCGACAAAACGCCAATAGGAATCAAGGGGAGGAGGGAAACGAAGAAGGATAGGGAGCGTGAATTCTCGAGGTAGCGAACCGATCGAGGCAGGAGACCTGGTTGGTCACCTTGGTTGAGGATGAAGGCATAGCAGAAGTGGCTGTGGCGATAGCTAGGGGCTGGTAAGGCGTTTGTAGCCGTGCCTTCTACACGCTGGTAGTATGTGAACGGGGGCGTACTGGGGATGAATAGCGTTGGCTTGCTGAGGTCGCTGTCCATTGGTAGCTCTATCAACTTCTCCGAAACCTCTTGCTGGCCCTCGTTTGGAACGTACTCGACGTGCATGTCCTCGTTCACGTATTTGAATCGTACTGGGGACCGGACGAATGACATGCCCGCCAGGACCTTGTGTTTGTCAAAGCTGAAGTTTGCATCAGCGGGAAGGAGTTCGCCGACGACGCTTTCATAGTACCCGTCTAGGCCTTTCCGTCTCCGCTCTTCGACCATCATAGGTGAGCCGACAAGGTAAATTGCGTCATATTCTGGACGGCTCAGAGCGCCGAGTAAGTTCACAAAGGACATGAGCGCATACGGTGCCACGGTCAATCCGAAGGCTGCGTATCCGTACTTCTCGATTTGGTTGCCTCGCGCTTGATACAGTGTTTTGATTGCAAAGGCGGCCTGGGCTAGAGCTACAATGCCCTTGACTAGGCTGTAGGTTGATCCGATGCGGTCTGTGTACGTGTCTTCGGGAAGCTCGCGGACTGGGGTGCAGGAAGGAACCATTACTATCTGGTAACCTGGTGAGAGTTCCTCGGGACAGTTCCGAACGGCTCGCGAACCGATTCTGTCTGGTCCTTCTTGTCTGCAGTATGTCCATAGTGCCGGATACGTTGTGAATTGTACAGTGGCTACATTATCAATCTTTCATTCCTATGGGTTCGGGAATGGGGACGAGGACTTACGATCCGACGGCACAGCCTCCGAACTCCTATTTGAACCAGACACATTGCCCAACTCAATGTCCTCCGTCCCCAGCAGCTTTTGCTCGTCTAACCCCACCTCGTGCACCCCGGCTGTGGTCTCATTCTTGCTCTTCTTATTCTTCTTCTTTACCTTCTTTTCTGGTTCCGGTATTTCCGTCCTAATCACACACCCCTCAACCACATCACCATCCCGCGGCCGCCAATCCGTCGCCCTAACAATCATGCACAAGGCCCCGCACCGCCTCGCCTTCTGTAGATCGCTCTCATCGTCCTCGTTGCCCCAGAGCCAGTTCTTGAATCCCCGCCAGCTTACGCCTTCCCTGAACGCCTTCTTGAGCGAAACGTAACTGTCCTCGAAATCAGCAAGAATACACATGCACGGTTAATCCGACAGAATTTCAGCTAGTTATTTTCTTACCCCACAGAAATCGCCCGCAAGCCCCTATAGGCGCCAAAGGCGGGGAACAGGAGTGATGTGAAGGCATTCGTCAGGTAGGAGACGGGCTGCTCGCCCGGCAACACGACCACGGTCAAGGCGTGGGTAACGTAGTTGCCTAGGTAGAAGGTCAGGATGTCGGTCCACTTCGTAGGCGTGCAAAGGAGGTGGGGATTGTTGTGGTTTGTAGTTCCGGTTGGGAGGGCAAGTGTGAGGTTTGGAGACTGGGTCTGGATTGTTTGTCTGGACGGTAGTATTGCGATTGCGGTTGCGCGGACGGAGATTGTGAGGAGAGATAGGGTTATGATGTTGAGGCATATATGGACTGAGAGGGAACCAAGAACTAACATTTTGCGACTCAGCGAGAGGGTTAGATCGAGGCCTTGCTGTTATTGGGGACTTTCTCTGTATTTAAAAAAACCTCCAGCGTTGTCACATCGGTCTGGAAGACACGGGCCAGCCCTGATCCCCCGGGCTTCGCCCTATCATTTCACCTTCCGCTATCGGGTGGCGCACTTGGTTTATTGGTTCTGCTGGAGGGCCTGGGGTGCGGAGAGGCTGAGGAGTGAGTCCGCGTGCGATGAGGTGCCTTAGCGCCAAGCCACGGCTGAGGGTTGTATACAAGGCTGAAGCCCAACACGGCCTGTCTTCCGGCTTCATGTGAGTTGTGCTGAATAATTAGACGAAGGGGCTTGAATGATAATATGATTTCGGTTACTGAAATTTCTGAAGTTTCGAATTAGGGTCTTTTACTTGCATGGTGTGTGGCGCGCAGAGAGGGAATGTAGTCCCGAGCTCTATGATTACTTTTAGATGGCTTGACACTACTCCGTACTATTAGTTTAATAGCATTGTAGAAGCATGCCGAAGGTTTTATATACAATATAGTAGAGTATGTTTGATAGGAGAAGTATTCAGCGTCAAAGCTATATAGATTGATGCACTTAAGTGACAATTATATCTTCGTATAGTGCCGTTCTCGGTTGCTGTCTCCTTGCGGATTTCCATACCAATGAATGATCCCTGGGCAGATTAAAGAGAAATATTTCAATGTCTTTGTGCGCTCTCCACTGTGCTTTATAAATATATAACCACGGCTTAACAATGGGTTGGGTCCGGGTAGGCACGTCGAACCTGGGCTAGCCGATGGCGTTGGACCCACTTGAAGACTTGGCGGGAACTCGACGCTGGTGGACAAACACTCAGGAACTTGACGAACTTCACCTCCGAGCTGCTCACTATCCCCACACTTCCTCCGCGGCTGTTCCGTCAGTACAGAGATAGCCTAACATAAAATTGCGCCCGTGTCCACTTGTCTACCGCGATAATGCTCGTCTAACCCGCATTTTCCAACCGATCAAATTCCCATTGCATTTCTTACCTAGCGCCGCTAGACAGTGACAGCTCCGCCGAATTCTGGTATGTGATTTTGCCTACCGCGTCCAATTTCATTGCTTGATCACCCTAATGTATAATAGTTCGCTCACCGACCACAAAGCTCTCAATACCTCAAATCCCATACTGCACCCCAAACCGACATCCCATCGTGGCTCCGCTCTGCTAGCCCCCCCTCAACCCACCGTCTAACGATACACCCTTTGGTTAATTCGAACGGATATTCTAAATATGGCATCTGAGACTGTTGCCAATGGCAACTCTGCCGCGACCGTGGCCTTGACTCCGGCGCAGAAGCTGATGGAGCAACACGACCATCATGCGACTGTCGAGGACGTTGTCGACGAGGAGGATCTTACCCACCCTCCGCCATCAACTGGCCCCAAGGCCGATACTACTGACTCTCCTGCTGCTGCCGCTGCTGCCACCACGACTTTGAGCGAGAAAGCTGCCGGAAAGCAGAAGGTGGACGACTCGGCTCCTCCGGCAAAGGCAACCGCCAACGTCCCCAACACTGCCTCTGAGGAGCTCTTTCCGGCCTTGGGACCCATCAAGCCTCGTTCTCAAGCTTTTGTCGCACCCACCTGGGGCAAGAAACCGGCCTCTCTCACTTCGAACGCACCCAGTGCCGCCAACGGTTTAGCCGCCAGCAACGCAACCTCCCGTGCTTCCACTCCGGCCTCCGGCGTCGGTACTCCTACCATGTCTGTCGGACGTGGCCCCACGCATCTAACCATGTCTCTCCCCGGAAAGCACAAGGAACAAATCTCGTTCCACCCGTCTCAGCTCATCCCTCGCCAGCAGCTCAAGAAGCCACTGAACGACATCATTCGCGACATCAATAAGCGCTCCAAAGCCAAGTTGGAGTATAAGGCAGGCCCCGGAGGTCTCGTTATTTTCGAGGCAACTGGTCCTGTCGATGCTGTTCGCCAGTCCCTCAAGGAGATTGCCAACGAGGTTGGATTGAAGGTATGTAATTCTATGACATGGCCTTTTCCTAGATCACGAGCATCATTCAAATCGAAGCGGAAATCTTCCCATAATATTATTCTATCTCCTGGAAGGGATTTCTATTCGACAATCAATAGTCCGTCTTATATTTGACTAACAAATTGTAGCTTTCCCACAAGGTATCTGTCCCCGCCTCTGTTCGCGCATATATCATCGGTCGTCAAGGCTCCAAAATCCAGGAAATTAGCAAACGCACTGGCGCCCGCATCCAAGTTCCAAAACAGGACGTAGGCGAGGAGGAGGATGCAATAATCGATGTGTTGATAGAGGGTAACGCCTTGACTGCTGAAATGGCCCGCCGGGAGATTGAGGCTATTGTGAACGAGCGGACGTCTACTGTCAATCTACGTCTTAAAGACATCCCTGCCGAATATTATCCATTCCTTGCCGGTCCGCACAACGCTCTTGTCAACAATCTCGAACAGGGTCGCGACGTTCGTGTGCAGATACCGCATTACACAACTTGGGATGCTCAGGCTCCGCCGCAGACTACCCGACACCAACCGATTCCCTTCACGCCTCAGGCCAAGTTCCCCATCCAGATTTCAGGAGACCGCGTCCATGCAGCAGAGGTCCAGGCCGAGCTCGAACGCCAAGTTCAACGACTCCGCCAACAATTGACTATGGAACAGCGGCCCATCGAACGTGGGCGACATCAATTCATTGTCGGTGACCGCGGTGGTTCGCTTCACGACTTCCTAGAGGAAACTGGCTGTTCAATCATCATGCCTCCGAATACCGACGACAGCGAGACTATCTACATTGTTGGACCCCCAGACAAGATCGAGAATGGTGTCAGCAAGCTAGAAGATCTCGCCGCTAGTATGCAAATGGCCATGGTCGACGCTGCTCGTGCGCACCGCGGTGCGAACGCTCAGGCACACGCTCACAACTTGACTCGCTACCTTCAGCACCGTCGAGCATTGGAAGAACTAGAGCGCCTACATGAAGCAAACATTGTGGTTCCTACTGAGCGCGATGGATCGACCGCTTGGGAGATCTATGCGAGGGACGGGAAGAACACAATGAAGGCCCGAACCGATATCCAGAACCTCTTCGCTGGTCACCCCCCCAGCAGATTCTCCACATTAAACGTCGACCCATTCTACCACCAGTTCCTACAACAGCGAAATGCGCAGCACGTCCGTGATGACATGGGCGTGCATATTGTGTTTCCTGATGAGTCCGAAGAGACCCCTGAGTTGATTCTCGTCTACGAAGGTTCAATACCCTCTGCAGATTATGCTATCCCCCGCGGTGCGCCTGCGGCTGCCGAGGTCCAAGCGTACCAGCAGGCTCTGCAAGAGGCTGCTCAGTTTATCAATACCTTAACTAGCGGCCAGCAAAATATTGTTTCTCGCGACGTGGAAGCCCCGCCTAAGTTCCATGATAAGATCCGACGATATGTCGACAGGGAGCAACAGACACTTCCACGTGGTCAAATTCCTTCGCAGTTACGTAGACAGCCGTCAGGATTTGGCATCCGCGGTCCATCCAACGCTGTGGATGAATTGAGTGCAAAGATTCTTGCGTTTATTGAGCAGGAGGAGAAGGATGAGCTCGAGCGCGGTTACACTACATCATTCGAATTCCCTCAGAAGTTTGCAAACTTCCTTATTGGAAGGCGCGGCGAGAATATTCGCAAGCTACGTGAGGAATTCGATGTCGATATCCAGGTCAACGGCGGCAAAGTCGAACTCAAGGGTCCCCAAGCGAAAGCCAACGCCTGCAAAGCACATATTCAGGCCCTGGCGAAACGGCTGGAGGACGAGGCTACTCACGTACTGAAGATCAAGCCACAGTTCCATCGTGACCTCATTGGCGCCAAGGGCAGCCAAGTCAACCGCCTCCAAGATCGGTATAACGTTCGAATCAACTTTCCGCGTTCTATTAATGCAAACGACGATGATGCTGCAACCGAAGGTGGAGCTTCGCAAAAGAACTTTCGCTTGCAAGCCCCTGACGAAGTCACCGTCCGAGGTCCTCGGCGGGGCGCTGATGAGGCTCGTGAAGAGCTTTTGAACCTTCTCCAATGGACCATTGACAACTCGTACACAGACTCTGTTTCCGTCGCACAGAGCCAGATCCCGTCTTTGATTGGGACTGGAGGTCGTGAAATGGAGAATCTTCGATTGGCGACTGGATGCCAAATTGATGTTCCTGGCGCACGAGAAGTTGCCGATCCCTCAGGCCGTGCTGAAATCAAGCTCAAAGGAACAAAAAAGCAAGTCGAAGACGCCAAGAAGCTTATTCAGGAGCGAGCTAAAGTATTTGACGACACTGTAGTGGAAACAATCGATGTTGATAGAAAGCATCATAGGTCGCTTATTGGCGGTGGTGGTAAGTCACACCCCTGAGTACATCGTATCAGTTTTGTGTTATCATAGAGTCATTATCTACTGAAGTGGAAATATGACCTGAACAGCCCCTAGCACATCGCATGGGCTTCATTTCACGGTGATATACTTTATAACGTATTGACATATCCAGGTTCAAACATCCGCCAGATTGTCCTCGCAGCGGGTGGCCCAGATAATGCACGTGATCTTGCTCGGATGGTCCGCTTCCCGCGCGCCGATTCCGACGAGTCTTCAATTCGTGTAGAGGGACCTAAGGAGATTGTTGAGAAAATCGTCGCGTTGGTAAAATCTCAAGTCTTTTCACTCGAGAATCAGATCACAGAAACGATCGATGTATCTCCAGACAAGCATCGTCTTTTAATAGGCCGAGGTGGTGAGACACGCCGTTCTCTCGAAGCTCGATTCAACATTCAACTGGACATCCCCAAGCAGAACGCTACTGGTGCGGCACGCAACCAGGTGAAGATTACTGGAAAACCCGCTCAGGTTGAAAAGGCCAAGGAACATATTCTTGACTTGGTAAAGGGACAGGAAGGCGAGACCATCCACGTTCCTCAACACCTGCATCACTTCATCTCCGATAATGGGCAGTTCTTTAGGCGTCTTCGCAATGAACACAGGGTCACTGTCGACCACGCCGGTGTAAAGATTCCCGATAGGCCGGCAGCTGCCCAAGGCGGAAAAGCTCGCAAGGGCGCCAACGGGGGCGCTTTGCCTCTCATCACCGACGATGACACCACTGCCGGAGCCGAAGAGAAGTACTCATGGGAGCTTGTTGATAATAACGCCCTTGGGGACGGCGTCGACACTTCTGCTACTATTCCGTGGGTCCTACGAGGCCCTGCCGAGAATCTCCCTGCGGCGAAGCAGAGCCTGCAAACCGCCATCGAAGCGGCCTCTAAGCCTTCGGCGACGGGTTACCTGATCCTCCCCGACCCACGAAGCTATAGACTGGTTGTCGGCCCTGGTGGAAGCGTCATCAACAACATCCGCAAGAAGACGGGCACTAAGATTCAGGTGCCGCGCGACCAGGCTAAGGATGAGGCCATCGAGATTGTGGGGACAAAGGAAGGCTGCGAGGAGGCGAGGGGGTTGATTTTGGATGTAGTCTCCAAGGGCAGTGGTCGACGACAGTAGGCTCGGGCCTTGTTGTGTGTGGACTTTTGCCAGGCTAGTATATATACTATACCTCAAGGCAGGATATGGCATGTGTTAGGGGGTAGATGTTGCATTGATAATGGATATATGTATCGCACATGGGCGAGTGTAGCGGACAACACTTGATTTAGTGGCGAATTTTTTTTACCAAAAACTCTTTGTTCTCTTCATTTCTTTTTAAAATGGCGAATATTTTCATTTTCTTTATATTCAATTGCTTAGGGGGGTGTGCAAATGTCAAGGGGCAAGACCAAGGTAGATTGATGGTTAATTGACAGATGGATGGATGGATGGATGGATTTGCGTAGAAGGAAGGGGGTTTCAGTGCATATTTCCATTGTATGGGGGTTGAGGTGATGAGCAGATGAAATAAAAGTTTGAAGCTTTTCTTGTAAGAAGCTTTGCCCATGTATATTTGGTGTTTTGATCAGTTGAGTCCTAGGATGGGACTGTTTGTACGGAACGAGGGTTTGGCTAGAACGAGGGTTTGGCTAGAACGAGGGTTTGGCTACCACGTGTGCTGGTTAATAGCTGTCTGTATGTCGTACAAACACATGCATGATGAAATGCGGTGCAGTAGTGATCAGTCAGTCACTTAGTCACTCAGGCAGGCGATGTAGTGCGACGGGCGCCTTCATTATCCGAGGATAGCATGTCATCATTTTCGCAGCGGATGGAGTACCCGGGGGTCTGATTGTGGGCGTGTTGGTCAGTGTAAGAGGGTTGGGTTGGAATGGGAAGGAAGGGGAAGGAGGATGTGGATGCGTGTTGTGCCGTAGGGGTGCGTATGATGGTGAGGGGTAGGCACATACATACAGTGGGTTGAGTTGTGAGAGCGGAGAGCGGGATCTTTGTGAGCATGAGTTGTATGCGGCGGGTATCTGGATTTTTTGCGAGCCAGATAGCGAATTAGTGGAGTTTAAAGACGGAAGGTTGGTGATTATCGGTTGGTGATGCTGCGTGTGCCATGTGTTATTCTATGCTATGATGTGCGTATGAGGGAAGCGGGGCCTTGCAGAGGGTTACATGACTGGCTACATTGATTAGTGGACGGCTAATCGCCGCAAAAGTTCCATGGCTACTAAATGAATGGCTAACGGCTATAGGTAATGCCGTTGGATGGGCGGCGCCGTTCTCATCGCGTTGAGAATTAGACACGCAAGCGCTTGCAGGCGGGCCGCGGCGCTAAGGGAGCGATCGATTCTGCGCATGGCGCATGGCTGCACGGGCGGCTACGTATGACATGTCGTGCTTTACACACCGCTCGCTCTCTTGACGCGTTGGAAAGTATGGGTGAGTTGTCTTTGTCAGATCCATCTGCGGACCCGACATGTAGAGCTAACAGGAAAGACAGGACGGGACGGGAGCCCTGGATGGTTCTTTTCTGTGGTTGCGGTTGAGGTTGTGGTAAATAGCAATTCTAGGGCATGTCGATCACCCAGGATTATCGCGCTCTCTCGTATGGTAAGAGGGCAGACGCATGGACGGACGCATGGCCCTGTTCCGCCTTTTGTCTTGTCTGCCCGTATGTCTATTTGTCCCTTGTCTGTCTGACCCAGCCCCACCTCACTGCACACTAGATTATTTGAAGCGCGGGGGAACCTCCCAGCCTATCTGTCTGCTACCTACTCAACCTACACTGCTTGTTCTACCTAGGCGCCCTGGTATTTGTAGGTTTGCGCTGTCTTTTGTGATCGAACGAACCGCTAGCTTCTTGGCGGCTCCCTCAGTTGGTTTTATATGAGGGGATAAGAGTTAGTCATGGCCAGTGCGAGTGGTGCGACGCAGCCCGCGGAGGCGTCGCCTGATGTACATGTCCCCAATCTCGAGGTCGAGGCCGAGTCGTCTGAGGTATGTAGACGAGCCGTCCGCATAGATGTAACTGAGAGCAACAGGGAGACAAAGGCTGATCGGTGAATCTTTCATGTGTGCAGGTCTCAGATAGCGACTCGGCGTTTGGAGAGGGCGATTTGTGAGTTTGAACATTGGGTGGTGGAGGAAAGGAGCTTGGCGGGTGGACTGACCGATTGTGCGCATGGTGTAGGCAGAGCTATACCACCTCGCTCAAGTCCACGGTCCTGAAGTAAGTCCTAAATCTCACTATCCATCCACGGCATTTAAAATGCTCATGGGCCTAGCTACCGATACGAGAACGGGAGACGTTATCACGGGTTCAAGGACGAGGGCGCCAAGTACTATTTCCCAAACGACGATGTATGTACTGCTATGTATTGGAGCTTCCTGTAGATTATTGTGTTTAAAGGGGACCGAACGGCTGATGGAATCCGGGGCAGGAAGAAAACGATAGATTGGATCTCTATCACCACATCCAGACGCTGCGGTTGGATGGCGAACTCCATCTCGCGCCCATCGGCCCCAATCCGCAACGTATTCTCGATCTGGGGACTGGGACGGGTATATGGGCTATTGATATGGGTAGCACTTCCGTCTTTCTGCTCTCTTCTACATGCCGCTGCTAATATCATATGAGCCAGGCGACAAAGTACGAGCGAAGGAGTCCCGGTGTATCCTTTTTAAACTCTGAAAAACGTTTGGGTGAGTGCTGATGTGCCTTTTACTTAGTACCCTTCTGCCGAGATCCTGGGCAACGACATCAGCCCCGTACAGCCGAGCCTAGTGCCGCCGAACGTCAAGTTCGAGGTGGATGATTTGGAGGACGAGTGGGTGTACTCGAGCAAGTTTGACTACATACATTGTCGGTATATGGTGTGCACGATTCGAGATTGGTATGCTTCTATCTTCGATCCTGATTATATGTCTCCCTGCTTGCCTTGGAAATGGAAATTCTGGTGTCGCGAGCTGATTGATTGGCATGTAGGCCCAAGTTGATGCGTCAAGCGTACAAGTACGTCCCACCTACCGTCATCTTGTCCATCGATCTTCTAGTTTTCAAGAAGGTTGGTTAACCTAATTGAGCTGACCTGAGCATAGATTCCTGAAGCCCGGCGGCTGGGTCGAATTCCAGGACTTCGACACACGCTTCTACACGAGCTCGGGCGGCGAGTTCAACAGCGAGTCCATTATCGCCGAGTGGGCGGACAAGCTGGCGGACGGGGTGCGCAAGTTTGGTATCGAGCCGGACCCTGGGCCTCGTATAGAAGGGTGGGTTAAGGAGGCTGGCTTCGCCAATGTAGTGGCGAAGACGCTGCCGTTTCCCGTAGGGACGTGGCCTAAGGATAAGAGATTGGTACTTCACATATATTTCTTTCTTGTGTCCTCGCCTTCATCTTATCTCCTCTCCCTCCCTATTCCTTTCACTTATCCCTAGTTTGTTTTAATAGATCATGGACTAATTAATGAATGCCCCGCAGAAAGAAATTGGCGCCTTCAATCTCATCATGTTCCTGGACAACCTCGAGGGCATCACGATGCGCACTTTTACTAACGCGCACGGCTGGACGCCAGAGGAGGTCAAAGTCATATGCGCGAAGCTCCGGCCCGCGTTCAAAAACCCTAAAATGCGAATACAGCACAATTTTTACGTCGTGTATGGGCAGAAGCCGGAGGATGCGGTGAATTAGAGGGGGAAAGTGGATGGGATGGAAAAGAGATTGTATGGTGGGAATTATGAAAAATGATTTTGGGATGGATTGGTGGCAACTTGGGCGTGGGATATGGACTTGAGGGCAGGTATTAAGGTCACTTCGTCTTGATTCATATCGGCTTGGCAATTTTCGAGCGTAGCGTTAGAAAATTTGCATTTTATTTAAGAATCAACAAAGGCACTAGGCTTAAATATACACAAGAGACGAAATGATGCTAGCTAGTCTAGACAATGAGTTGGTAGGTATGGGCGCCGTCTATCTCGCACCAGGAGTCTAGGTTGCGCTAGAGCGGAAGTGAAAAGCTCTGATTCTCTACCACGTCTCAGTAAACTTCAAAATCTCCATTTCGAATATTGGCGAGAACGAGTGCCTTGTTGTGCAAGCATATCCACTTTGATTAGAAGTGGCTTTAGGCGCTTATACGAAACAATTGCGGCGTAGCACCATGTGGAAGATCTGAATCTTAAGGAATCGGATTTTGAAGGCTGTACGACTATTGATAATTTCTTTTTTCCTTTTTTTCCCCCTTTTTTAAAAAAAAATTTTTTTTTTTTTTTTTGATAGCGTTGGATGGTCCTACTTTCCGAAGTTCTCCTCAAGTGCAGTGGTTCCTCTACATTATCTATTAGTTATCTCCATGCCCAATTCTTTAGAAGGCCTCATCCCGTCTTTCTCCCTGCGCTCAGCATCCTGGGGCTTCGAAGAAAACCCAGGTATATACGGCTCGGACATCCGCATAGACAAACGTGGCACAGGTCGGGATTACTGAGGTGATTGACCTCGCAGTAGGGGGGCTGTATGTCTGGTTTTGGTTTGGTGGGATCGAGCAACTTAAGAGACGGGAGTACGCAGCGGGGATACTGTGTTCTTCTTTGTGGAGGTAGAGCTAGGAGGTCGGTGTAGACATTTGGCGTAGGTCAAGATGCTGTTAGGGCTTTGTGATCATTTTTATGATGGGGTTTTTAGGGTAGCGGGAGTGTGAAGTCACAGATTGGGAGAGTGGGCGGGAGGTAAGGGAGGCGGTGGAGAGGGCTGAGGGGAGTAGGTGTAGGGATGAGAAGGAAAATAGGGAAGTAGAGAGTATTAGTTATGAGAAAGGGGAGGGGAACCGAGGTATCAAGGATGGCACTATCACTTAGGTCGTCGAGAGAGCCGGGGCTGAGATCGATGGTGACGGTGAAGTGTCTACGAGCCCAAAGTTCCTGAAATCGAATCCTTTACTCGAGAAGACTTACCGTGCGGAGCAATCCCCTCGAAACTACACGGCTGCGGTTCCGGCATCGCAGTTTGAGGCCCAGCATCCACGTATGTATATGCTCATACAGCGAACTCGTATTGTCCCTCGACCGATAACTACGAAATCCTCAAACGCAGAGAAGAAAGAACCTGCTACATCCAAACAACCGCCTTATAGAATATGTATCAAATCTAGTGTTAAGAGCCGCCTCACCTTCTGTTTCCGTCGACATGCTGGCATCCTAGCGATGCATCTCCTTCGCGCCAAATCCCTCGACATCATTAACGGGCCTCGCGCTCGTGTCAAAATACCAGCTAGCGCAACTCTAAGCCCTAAACCGAGGGCACAAATGGGCCCAAGCCATAGTGGAAATCACAATCCATATATCCCTCGTCATCCAAATCGGCGTGACGATCATCTAGAACAATATGAGCGGGCTAGGCGAACTCGGCCATGTGGGCTAGCTGGTGCCGTTCATTATCGGTGTGGGCGGACTGCTGCTGATTCTTGGGACGCTGAGATGTGGTGGGGCGATGGACTGGGAGCTTGTTGGAAGGTGAGGATGGAGATGATAAGAGGAAGTAGATGAAATAATCACAGAACGGTTCATTGAAGTATATAGGGATAGAGGATATTGTTCGAGGCCGTTGAGAAAGTGATGAAACCACTTGAAAACAAGGAGCAGCAAGGTAGGAAGCGAAACGCGTATGAAAGTCAATGAACATATTCATGTCATAGATTCATGAGAGCACTGCTCATGTAGAGGCAAAGCGTTCGAATAAAACAGCCAGTAAATGTTAAATCGCTAAAGGAGCATGGACTCAGTTATGCAGGTCCAAATTCCGCCCCCTTCAGTCCTATCCAAGCTCCCTTCACTAGCCCGGAAATCGAATGTAAACATCTTTCAAGTCGTTTTCGGTCCGTCATCGTGGAATATCATAAACCGCTGGGTACGATTACCTGCCGAGTGTGATTGCTGTCTACATGACAGTGCAAGGAATGATGCAGCAAGAGCAGTTGTCATCGGAGTAGCAGTTGCATTTCGTCGGACCGGGTTTCGCGATCGAAGTCGTAGTCGCAGTAGAGGTGACGGACCCCCTAGTTGAGGAAGGCATTTTTAATAGACGATAACTTTGATTCAAAGGGCTACGGCGGGAGGTGTGTAGTTTAGCTTGTCGTTCTCTTAATGTGGTGCTCGAGCTAAGGCCATAAGATGTTAGTCTGTATTTCCGGAGCTAGGATTGCGGTGTACCTACGGTTTCGAGTGCGATAGAGAGCAAGCTGATAGTAGTGTGGAAAGGCTGAGAAAGATAAGAGAATGTGTGGGTGTATGTCAATGGGAGAGGCGTCGACGGCGGTCTGAAACAAGGATGTTGCTTGGCGGCATGACGTCGCTTGTGGTGTGGACTGGTGGCTGTGTTCGCGTTGGTGTGAAGCGCATCTCCGCCAATCAGGAGCTGTCAGCTAGTCTTCAAAGCCAAGACAGGAATGAATAGTCTTCATGAGCGAATGATTGGTTGAAAGGTCGTCAATATCTTCTAATTAGCTTGCGACAGATGGAAAAATAAACGCGATGCCAGATCATTTGATATCCGAGCCATCGTAGCTCGCAGTATGTTGATATAAGTCTTGGACTATGAAACGAAAAGTAGGTGCATCAATGGTATGGCCAGTAGCTAAAGTCTGAGTAGGTTATATGTGGTCATATCACAACAATGTATCTATTGAGTACGTATAATCTTTCAATTCTCCTCAATGTCCCATTCTCATAAAGGGTATTGCCCAGCATATCGCAAGATATCATAATTCAAAGAGGGTATTGCACTTTCAAGCCGCAACCAACCCCGTTTCCTCATACATCTCGCCAAGTTGGCTCGCCTCTTTCATACGGAGTTTTCACCGCTGGAGCGTGTAAGCATGAATGTAGGATCACGGGGCATGTATATCCTCACCATTATTATCACTAAATGGATCGTCATCATCCTCCTCTGACTCACTGTCAATCTGTGCTCTCTGCTTTCCTGCTGATGTGGTTGGCGGCATCGGGATGTTCGTAGGCCTGGGTGGCTTAGTTGGCGGGGTATCTTCGATGGTCAGGCTAGCCATTGCTGTTTCGGCACTGCTATTCGTTCGAGAATGTGATCCTTGACTGTAGTGTTGGTGTTGCTCTTCGGCTTCACTATCGCTGTCGTCATCGATGCTCTTGTCCATAATCTCGAATGCCATGAGTGCCTTGACAAGCTCATCATTGGCACTCAAGAGACTGCCAATATACTGGTCAGACTCGACTAGCTGGATATACCGTAAAATCTGGCGCCGGATAAGTTTACATGTTTCGAAGCGCTGCATGACTTCCGGGATGTCGCTAATACGCTGCTCCTCACGATTGACTAGCTGAAGAGCGTTCATCAATTGCGTGCTAGCTACTTGAGCAGAAGCCATGGCTTCCAGCATTGTATGCTTCTCTTTGTCGAGGTTGAATGGCTTGCCCCGGTTCTTCTTATCCTTCTTATCCTTCTTGAAGATTGACGAACTCGGTAGCGGAGCTGCGCCAAGCGCTATCGGCTTCCCGGAGGTGGAGGCCTGAGGAAATTGCCCAGGGGGGGGCCCTTGCCTGGTGGTCGTTGGGGAGGTTGGGGGCGAGGTAGCATTTTCGCGTTCGGCCTCGGCATCGTTCTCGCGAACGACTCTAGACTGATGCGGCTGGGGCCGTTTCGTATGCGGGAGTTGTTTATATAGCACTGCAATTCGTTCAAGGCCTGGCGTCCCTTTGTATGCCACTGCCCACTGCCGGAATAGGACGTTGCACTTTTGGCGGACTTCAGCGTCAACCATGTCGTCTCTGGCCATTAGTCGTAACCGCTCTAGTAAAGGTTCGTCGGCACACTGCTTTTGGAATCTCGATCCGGCGTTTTGAATTAGGCCATCCAGGATAATAAGGGCGCGGAGCTGGCGGTGCATGTTTCCATACTTGCTAAATCCAGATCAGACCAACGAGCATGACCCAGAGCTTGGACGCATACAGCTTCTTTCGAATGGCTCGAGCGGCTTCGGTTGGACCAGACTCTTGGATCCTGATGACCTCGATGAGATCAACTAGTCCGCCGAGATCGTTCTCCTCGTATTGCTCGCTTGTTAAGCGATCGATTTGAACGGTCACGGCGGAGTATGGCTTCTTCTGTTTGCACATCCAGGATTTCAGCGATGCCCGCAGATGTGTAATTGTGTATTTGCGGCGACAGTAGGAAAGGAAACATATAGGGCAGGGGTTTTCAAAAATGGTTAGGTTTTCATAATTGGAGCTAGGTTTATGACGATGGATGAATCTGCGAGGCGGCTTCTTGGATTTGACAAGAGTCACAGAAACAGAGGGTTTCTCTTTCTCTCTATAGAGGGGGGCTTCTGGAGACTCAGAGCGTGTGACACAACTATAGTACGATGGTGGAGGGGGATTCTTCCAACCATTTAATAATGGCTGGTTGACTGAATGAAGGTGTGCACTAGTTATAACCATGATAGGGATAGGAAGCAATAAAAACAGGGAAGAGGATAATGGATGGAAAAGGACAGTGGTGAAACGAGAGGTACATGATGAATATATGAGATGGCGGGCTAGCTTACAGGCATGATGATGGATGCTGAAAATATCTAGGCCTAACCGCAGTAGTTGCTAATTATGAAACTGCTGGGTGCCGTCTACGTCCGGTTGGAAGGGGTAACTTCTGTTAACTGGTGGTGAATCAGATAATGACCAAATACGGACCGGACGACTACATGAAGGCGGCGGCTTAGCTCACCAGCTCAGACTATTAGGTGAGGTCAGAAGACGTGGAGGGGGAAGCTGGTCGTTCCGGAGGGGAGCCGGAGTTACATACCTCGAAGGACGCCTCTCGAGCTCTTAGGTCGGACTGCGCGGATACTCGCAGAAAAGAGACTACAGTCAAGAGAATAGGAGAGAATGAGTTGACAAATTCAGAGAAGGGTTGTGAGGATATTTCAACTTCCCATTAGATTGGTGAGGCTGTATGTCTTTCAACCTTAGTCTTTGATTGCAGCTCACGCGGGGTGGCGGGGTGATGTTTGCCAAGTGACGCTCGGACCAGTGATACCCTACAGCTCTCATTCACTCGAGCTCCTTCCGCTTCACTCGCACGCTATTACTTCTAACAACGACTTCTTCCCCCGGTCCAGTCGCTTTTCGCCGACCCCATGTCGCATTACCATTTTTGGGACATTGAGGGGGTGAGAGAGCAGGGAGTCGGTGACAGCGCGTGAGCAGCCAGCCCAGCACGCTTTTCCCGTCTCTATTTAGATCTACTCCACCAATGAACAGCCAACTTCCCATCTATATAGCCTCGTCTGACTAACTCGACGTCTAGCCTTTCACCTGTACTTCCTAACCTCACTGCTGTGAACAACTCGGGGTTAGGCCATCAATCCCCGCAGCCGCCTTCGGTCGTCACGAGTAAGATCACCCAGGCAGTTAGACCCAACGAGCGTTCAAGAGCGCGGAGTCGCACTATCGCGCAGTATCTCGGACTGGGCCCCGAGATACAGTGTTCGTCATCCTACTCTTCCAGCTCGGAACCACCTGTACCATACACAGCACGCAAAACTATAGGTACCACCATGGGGGAAGGAAAAGGGAGGTCACGAACAAGGGGAACAAGGGAATGAACATACAGGCTAATATCAGAGATACAGTACAGCGGCGCGTGGCTGGCGGCTTTCGAGTAACGAAGTCAGCAGTGAAGCAATCCCCAACGCCTAAAAAAGTAGTCCAGACTACCTTGGCAGCAACTACACAAGTCGATCACGCCCAATGCACATCCTCAAATCTTTCCGGCAACCATTTGCAGGGCCCTACTCAGGCCCGATTAGAGCCTTCACTGCCATGCCATCCGCCATGCAACTGGTGGACGGTTTCTTCGAGGATAATAGTTCCTAGTAGCACATTGCCAGGGCAGGGAAATGATATGAAGGTGCAGCAGCAAATGCAAGGGCCGGCTCTAACTACCACTATATCTCAGACACGTAAAACCAACACTCCCTCCATAAAAGACCAACAGCATGATCTGGAGCAGGAGACGGTGATATCGACCTCAACAGCGTTAAGAGACTCGTGTGAAGCAGCTGTCGAAGTGAATAATGCTCTCTCCTTGGATAACACTGAAGACTTCAGCTCCCTTCTGGGCGACACTGATAGTGGAGAAACTATAATCGCAGCTCCTCATGATATCTCGCATTCGGACACTCCTGTTGCTGCTGTGGTTGAGGATGCGACCGAAGAATTTGATAATGGCATTGATGAACTGCTTACTGCTATCGACTTCGATAGCTTTTCTGGCAATGACCTCCCAGCTTCTAGTCAATATCATTGCTCTGATACAGAACTACTACGCCAAGAGCAGAGTATGCCTGACTCCGACTACGATGTTTTTGATGAAGGACTCAACGATGAAGATCTTCTGATGGTCATACCCGAGTTGACTAACTATTCCTCTTCGTCTAGCACCGTGGACACGAATATAGCCCCCCAGTTTTTAGTTCCATATGTATCACCAGTCTTGCAGAATCCTCGTCCTCGGGACCAACTCGTCAACCTAATGGAGCCGGTGGACCGGGCGCCTATTGTACGGCCGCCCTTCCCTTTGCTAGTACGGGATCGCTCTCCTGTCATTGGACTTAGTCCTGACATGCTATTGCGAACGTGTTTTCGAGTTGGAGAAGCCATCAATGCTGGCTGTTCTGCAGTCCGCAATGGAAAGAATGTGATCTTGGAACTTTATGCCAAGGTCAGATCTTCACATCGGGACAATTCTAAGCAGAACTTCGTTTTCTGCGACATTTATCACAACAAGCCGCCGTACATTAATGCAGCGTATGATGTGGCAATCTGGAAGTCTGTTGAGCTGTTCAATTACGATAGTGGCAGGCTCTTGCAAGAAGGAAGGATTTGCCGTTGTATCGGAAGAATGAAGCGCACCGGAAATGTCTGGGAAATGACCGTCATGAACATTTGGGAGGCCACGTGGGAGGATATATCGTGGACTGAAGGCATCGTCAACTCGTGATAGCAGCAAAGGAATTGATGTGTGGATAAACTATTGATATGTTGATGATGTACATAGATTCAACTTGACACGATGCTACGATGGACTAGATTTATGCGTTATAGCCGCGTGGAGGCTATTTTGTTTGGCACGAGACACCTAAGGAGATCCATTGTGGTATGAGTTTTCAAAGGGCAAGAGAACGTTAACCATGTTTATCGCTAATGCTTGTCTACCTGTCTAAGCCTGCGCAAAGTTGGTGGCTTAGGCTATTATAGCATGGTTCTCGGCTTAGGGGACCCATTGAATGATACACATTTAATTAAAACCTGATAAACTACTCAAGTTCTGCAAATAACTAGTAATTGTATAATTTGCGCCTAAACGCTTCAAAAAGTTTCTGGAATATTTAGTTGCAGCCCAAGAGCTTTGATTTAGTCACGTGATATCGATGAACTTAATGGAGCAAGGATTAGGGCGCCCCCGCTCCATTCACTTTCAGCTCCATCATGAGACGCCAGTCGGGTGAAACAGTCACACAAATCGTGCCGCCCTCTGGACATGTTCAATTCCCGCTATTACCCCCTTCGAAGGTCCATTCCGCCTACACACCTAGATGAGGTCGTGATTTCAACCGTATGATGCCCGACTTACAAGTTCCGGCCGTCGAGGCTATGATCGGAAGTCGCCTAGCAAGCCAAAGAGCCTCTAACGAAGAACGCGACGGAGCGGATGCCAGATCCCAATCTTCGATCAAGACTCCTCAAAAATCGCCGAAAGCACGTTCGCTCTCAGACAGTACGCCGCAGCTCTCGCCCTCGCCCAAATTCCGCGAACCGCACCGCACGTCGAAAGATGACCACACCATCATTGCGAGCCCGCGCACTCCCAGGAGACCGGATCTCTTGTCCAGAGGTCTATCTTTACAGATGCCTCCTCGAGAGATGCCAATGCCCAGTCCTGCTCACTTCGCAGCACGCGTTCCGCTCTCTCCGCAGCTAGATTCCCGAAATACTTACGCCTCTCCAGCTTCTCTCCTGCCACGTCGATCGAGAGGCGCCGAATTCTCAAGAGCTTGTACCAATCTTCATCACTCCACCCTTGCCGACCAGTCGTCACCCGATTCTTCGCCGACCATCACACAGAAGGGGTTAAATATACCCTCCAGGAAGTCGCGATCTAACTCCATGATCCTCGACTCACCTAATGTGAACATGCACTCTGCGTGGGGAAATGGCGATAGAACAGCAGCATCCAGCTCTGTCGGTAGCATAAACATGCTCGGTTCCGATGACTCTAGTAGCTCCTCTGACGAGGGCGATCTCATGGATCCAGACGATAACGACGATCCAATGCTCATGACCCCACAGGCAATGAAGTCGGGTAATGCACCGTTTGGGGGACCGCCTCTAGGCAATAACCCTGGCCCATGGCCGAACATGTTCTCTCTAGGAGGGCTTCCTAACTTCATGAGTATACAGAGAGCGCGCCTGCGCAAAGGACGGAGCAGGAAAAGCTCGAGCTCAGCAAGTGGCCACAGCTCAATGGCGAGCCCCGGACCTGGCTCACCGCCGAACGGAAAGAGCGAGGGCTATTTTGCGAGGGAAGCTGTGATACGCAAGGCGGGATCTCGACGGGAGAGCCTCTCGCTCTTCACAAATGACCTCCACATATCTTCGGGAAACGATAGCGGAGATGAAGCCGTGCTCATGCCGCAAACACCCGGCGTTGTCCGCAGGCCAGTCACGCGACGTGGTAACTTACTTGTAAGTAACTTGGAACTCTTAAGAGTTGTGAAGTGTTGCTGATGTCCTCAGCCGAAATCAAGACAATTTGGGCGAATTAAAGCCGAGTTGCTTGAAGAATCTGCCCCTATCGACAGCGAGTTCCGCCGTGAAGCAGAGATCATACGCCAAGTACGCGAAAGCGATACCGACCTCGAGCGACCATCTGCCACCGCCCAATCATCCCCTTCGTTGCTCCCCACTGTGCCGGGCTTAGATGGGCCTTTGGAAGGCGTGCCAGAAGAAGGCAGCGAGAGTAATATGAGTCTTGATAGCTCAACGGCTAAGGGACTATTTGCTGCCTTCAATATCGGCGCTGCAAGGAATTCAAATGGCAGAGGTTATTGGAATCAAGATGGCCCAGCACAGACGCCCCCACCAACCTTTCCCCGCGCTGGATCATCGGCCATCAGCGAGGATGTGAACATGGACTCTCCGTCGATCTCATCTTCCACATCAACCAACCCTGTCGCAGCCCCAGACCAAATTGTCAATTCAGCATGGATGTCTAGATCATCAACACCCCAGCCGCTTGTCCCACCGACTGCCGCTGAGGGACTGAAGAAATCGAATAAGCGACGCAGAGATGATGATCTTGATGGTAGTTCAATAAAGAGGCGAGCCGTTTCACCAGGCGTGAGCGTGCAGAACAGCCCTATACTGTCCCAATCCCCAGCCCAAAGAGATGGAAGCTTATGGGGCACGACGCCGAAGATTAGCAGAGAGAGTTCTGGAGGAGGCCATGCTGCTGGTGAGAGATCGAATAGTGGAGGAAGCATGAGTATGACGCCGTCCCTCGGCCCGAAGAGAATCGGCCTACAGGGAATGACAGATACTAATGATGGGTTCATGAAGATGAGTATCGAGTAGTTTTCTTCGATTCCTTGTAATGCGCTTTGGCTTTGCATTCAAGCGAGGCGTTTGGTGCGGTGGTATTTAGATAGCCCGAATTGGGGTTTCGGCTTGTGACGGCCATATATGCTTGCGAGTATCACAATAGTGAAATCATAGTCTAATTAATTTTACGAACAAGTCATTGCTCGCCTCCAAAATTTAGTAATCATCACCTGTACTAAGGTCGTGAACCCTTGCGGACCGAACCCCTCGCCAAGACCTTCCCCCATGTCTCAGCTTCAACCTCCGACTGAGCCTGATCAGCACCTAACAGCCTCTCCCGCAGAACATCACGCTAACCTTGTCCACCCCCAATCTCCGAAGATGTCCAGAACAGCCGCCTTAGCATCATTTGTGGAAAGCACCCCTCCAGGCGAGGTACGAGGTGTCCCATGCTCCTGTCCTGTTATTGTACATACTAACATCGCGCAGCTCACTGATGTTACGAAAGGTATGCAGTGTTGCTCTCTGGCCCAAATCGCTCGTCCCTATGAACTCGAGGCTATAGTATGCATGTCGACAGCTACTAATATTCTAAAGCTATTAAATCTATCCTTGGTGACGAATCTATACAGAACGAGCTTACGCCAGCGTTTGAGAAATACAATGAAGAGCAATTTGCGACAGTGAAACTACCTGGAAACAGCGAAGAAGTCATTGTCAGCTCGTATAATTCATTAGGTGGCAGTCGGTACTATGACGTCGAAAGCCAGAGCGCCTTTGACTTCGACCACAGCACGCAGAAAGCAAGCAAAGTGCAATCATACGTGTTAGATTCGAACCATGCGGATTTAGTGTATGTGCTCTAAGATCTGTATTAGGGGTCGCAAGGCTAATTGGACAATGTGGCACACAGCAAGAACCTCGTCAAGAGCTTAAGTACCCACACATCAGAGCATTACCCAAAATCAAGTCTCGGCGTCTATCCCACAGAAGACGATACCCAGATTGCCATCATCACAGTCGCAAGCAAATACTCGCCCTCGAACTTCTGGAACGGTCGCTGGCGCTCGTCCTACATATACAACCCCTTCTCCGGCTCTATAACCGGCTCCATCAAGGTCGACGTGCATTACTACGAAGATGGCAACGTTCGCCTCCTCACAAATAAGGATATCTCTGTTTCAGTTGGATCAGGTGCAACTGCGTCGGAAATCATAAGGCAGATTGCAACTGCCGAGAAGAAATACCAAGAGGACCTGAACAAGGCGTTCGGCAGTCTATCAGAGGGTGCGTTCAAGGCCTTGAGAAGGCAGCTCCCTGTTACGAGGCAAAAAGTCGAATGGGAGAAGATCAGTGGGTATAGACTTGGGCAAGATATTGGTGGTGGTAGATCAAGGTGAGTTTAGTGCAGACTTTGGGGTTGGCAGAGACTCTGGATATTCATGAAACTGTAACGAACAAGCTACTATAGAGGTATATACGCCATTTCAGATGCTTTGCATCTCTATTCAAAATTGCCTTGGCTCCTTTCAATCCTTTCTATAATTTTGTCTCTTAAACGCGATTTTCAAGTGCCCATCTCATGCTCTAGTCTTCTCCCTACGCCCGTTTTCAAAAATTCGAAATGTGCCGTCACGTTTTGCACTCTAACCCTTAGTATCTGCGCGTATTCTCCTACCCTATGATAGGAACGTAAGGGCGCAGAGGCTTAAGACCGAGTAGGGGAGTGGTGCTCGATAGCCCATGAGCGTCCATATATCTCCATTGGATCACAGCTTTGGTCAAAATAACTATAGGAACGCAAAGATTACTAGCACATTCCTTATCTCTTTTAGCAGATACCCAAAGCTGGACCTGCTTATCTGGAAAAGTTTTCTAACCTTGTCAACGTCTTCCCACATGACCACGCCACAATGAGGGAGGTACGACCGACTAACCACTCACAGCTAGCCAAAGTTCTAAACCATGACCTACACTTCAAATCGACGGTTCTAAGGACACTCTTAGATGACCTTAAGGTAGTAGAATTTTCTTGGCATATAGTCCTATTCATTTAATCATCACAAGTTGGTGAAACTAGTAACAATATTTTTCACTTCCTAGCGACGTAAACATCCTCTCTTTCACCCCCTTACCATCCACACGCTCTAAGCAACCCACTGCAGTCCGCTTCTTTCACCCTGGAAATTCCCACCAAAAAAAAAATTTCCCTTCGCGTCCCACTGCACAACGCTCGCCACAAGGCCCCAGCCCGATCTTCCCCTTCGTCTACATCTGCACGACACCACCCTCCGATTCTTTAGTTCTATATAATCATCCCGCTCCAGCTGAATTACTGCGGTAGTTGTACTTTTCTTCACTTCTCGTATCATACGCTTACTCCAAGTTGTAGATACGGCGCTCAGTAAAAATGGGGGCGGTAAGAAGAAGCTTTGCCCCTACATCAACACACCCAAGGGTTGCTACCGACGCAACTATCGCGACTCCCAAAAACGCCAGGGGAAGCTGTGCGGAGTCATCCGACGAGGCGTAGTGTCCACACGGGAACAAATGTGCTCTTCTCCGTAAAACGAGCCGACAGGAAGGAGAAATCCAACTTCCTCCAAAAGGCGCAAAGAACACCACCGATGGACTAGAGAAACTACGCCCACAAATGAATTCCGTAAATAAAGCTATTCAAAAGCAATTGCGGCGATGGAGGACTTTCCGTCCTAAAGAGGAAGAAGCTCTCGGTGCAGTCGGCCTCCAGTCTTTCTTTCAACAAGCATCCGAGTTTGTCATCGCCGACACTAGTATAAGACGAACCGTCATTCAGGAGCTCGCTGCATAGGGCGGTCTCAGGCGGATAAAGGGGCTGCTGAAGTGCTTCGCAAATGCTTTGCATGTGTCTCAACGGCGCGTCTATCACGATGCATCTATTTCGTTCCTCAAAACAATCACGTTGCCCGAGATTGCTTCCCCTGCTTTGCTAGAGCCTAACTTCAACACGATCTACAACATTATCCGGGGCAAGGAGCATAGAGGACGAGCCCTGAATTTCTTCAAGTTCCTAGCAGAAGAATCTCATTTATTACCGCTTCAAGAGATATCGACTATTCTATATGCTTTCAGAAAAATTTTAGAGAAGAAGGGCAAGGCACTTGCCACATAGAGGGTTCGCAGAGATCGTCTTGAAGATCGAAGTTGTCATGGAGTCTCCACAAGGTGGCGACCAGGCGGATCTCGAATCAATGTATACCAAAAGCTTCTTACACGTATTCAGGCACGCTTGAAGGATAATGAGGCCACCCCAACGAAGCAAGTACATTATGAAATTTCAAAACCAAAGCCAAACTTTGAGCCTAAGGCTGGCGCCCCGGGTTCTTCAGCGAGGCAGGACCAAGGCACGACAATGACAACGGAGACATTCAAAAGATTCGAACACCACCAACATTCGAGGAAATTGCGTCTGATATTCCCGAGTATCTTCCGCCGCTGAATCCGTCGCAGCTCTACTTAACTGGGCCACAAACCTTAATTGATAGGCATTTTCGTTCACTCATAGGGGATAGTGTTAGCCAACTTAGGGGCGCAGTGAGGTTGGGGCTTCACTACCTTCAGAATAAGTCGATTCTACAAAAAAGCGACCGTGATATTTACACGCATTCCTATTCTAATGTCGGGTTTGAGGACCTTAGCGCAGATCGTCGGCAGGGTCTTGAATTGATCATTTCTTTGATCAACCTGTCCCTCTTCAGAGGGAGGCAATCCCCTTAAGCGCACGACAAGAATATTAGGAAAACTCCAGGCGATTGCAGGCAGATATAATTGTTTGTATAGTTCACGCTTTGGGTCAGTTTATTCTCTGCAGTCATAGATTCTGTCGATAATCCAAAGCAGGTGGACAAACGAAATGGTAGCAAGCAGCCGCTAGTGGCCCCTAAATAGACCTCGGATGATATAGTCAATCCACGAAATTTGTTCATCGACCCTATTCGAGCATACATCTCTTTGGCTCTAGCAAGTTTGGACGATCAGCCCGCGCGCAATCTTGCCGAACAGTTCATGAGAGGCCAATCAAAATGGAAAGTATCCCTTGTAGAGTTCCCAAAGATACTCCTACTAGCATTTCAATACACTCTCCAAGTATTATAGGCAATGGTCACTTTGGCAGGTCTTCCTTCGCGGATTTACTTGCTCCTCCAGCAGGGAAGATTGGATATGTGGCAGTTCCACCGCCTAGTTACGCGCAGCAAGGTAATTTCCAGTATGATCTATGTTGCATTCCTTCCGGAGGCAAGAAGCCATTGCTACTACCAACGGAAACATTTAATATCAACGAGTTACGAAAGTCTTCGAGTCTCGACAACGCACAGGCAACTAGTGTTGTTGAGGCGCTTTCCAGAGGTCTAACTATAATTCAAGGACCTCCAGGCCGCAGCAAAAGCTATACGCGTGTAGCACTGACTCGCATACTACTTGCCAATAAGGAGAAAGCTGCTATTGGACCCATCCTTTGCGTCTATTCTACGAAATATGCGCTTGACTATGTCCTGGAGAAATTGCTAGGCAATAACTTTAAATAGATAAGATCGGTTTTCGTTGTAAATCAGTGTGACTTGAGCCGCTTAATCTGCGCAAAGTCTCTATGGAAATATGCCAAACAGAAGAGGAATGGTAAGCGACCAATGACCTTGAAAACTGACTGGAAGAGGATGTTCAATGTATGCGAGAGGTAATTTCAACCATGAAGAATGCTGGGAGCCTAAACACTTTGGAGCAATTCATTGCTGCTAGATCTCCAGAACAGGACAGCCAGTTGTTTTGCATTATGGAAGAGAATGTTTCACGGGCACGAAAGTGCTTTCCGCCACGGGCTAAACGGCACTGTCGAAGGAGCATCAGGGCCTGACCAAGAAATCGAAGCCTTGAAGGAGCTCAGGATAGACTTGTAGTTTATCTCTACCTTTAGATCTTACCGGAAGAACAAAGAAAAGCATGATAGAGCGAGGAGTGAACGGAACTTGCGATGCCTCTAGCAGGCGAATGTCATTGGCATAGTTACCTCAGACTTAGCGAGAAATCTAGACCTTTTGGGGTTTGTCCAACCAAAAGTCCTACTTTGCGAAGAAGCTGGGAAGTGCAGGAGGCCCACATGCTTACTACCTTGCTTCCATCAATTGAGCATGCCGTCCTGATCGGCGATCATTTGCAGCTTCGCGTGTCCAGTAACACGAATGAGTTCCAGTATGAGCACCCTCAGGGTCGCCAATATGCACTTGACATGTTATTTGAGAGGCTCGTTCAACCCTTGCTGGAGATTCTTAGTATAACTTTGTTGTATTCCAGCCTAGAAATCCAGAGGAGGAGGGATCCAAGCATCTCGAACTTTATTTGGCAAACATTATACCCAGCTATCAAGGATGACTCAAGGGTTATGAGTTATCCCGAAGTTGTCGATCTTCGAAAGTGCCCGTTTTGGTTTGATCACAAATATACCGAGGTTGGCGCCGATATAAACGACTTTATTGCAACTTCAAAATCCAAGGACTTTAGAGTCGAGTACGTTACATGCCTCGGATCTCATTTGCTTCCACGCGGCGAGTACTAACATGGAGAAATTTTAGTGGTTACTCCCTATTCAGACCAGCTTTTCAAGATAAAAATAAGCTGAGCCAGTCACTTGAGGTAGCTCTGAACGATAGAGATAGAAACGATCTCGAGGCTGCGGGGATCATTGAAGAGCGATCATGTACATTACAGCAAGCGAAAGGGATAGCTAAAACGAGCTTACTTCGCACCGTTGGGATTGCGACTGTAGATAACTTCCAAGGGGAAGAGAGCAAGATTGTAATCATTTCTTTGGTTCGATGTAACGACATCAATGTATGTGGTTTTCTAAAGACATCTAACAGGATCAATGTGCTACTTTCTCGGGCCATGCATGGAAGTGACTATCGATACGTCTCCCAGCGATATAGATGTTAACAGCTCCAGTGTATATTATTAGCAACCTGTAGACATCAAGCCATGTTCCTATGTGAGTAAAGGTCGTTGAACTACTGAAAGTCGACGGTAATCATGGTACAAAGCTTGAATTTCGCTGTCTGCGTCACTCCGACAGGTCTATTTAGGTTTTTTCCGCCGAAGACTTTTCAAAATTTTCATCCGGAGACGGATGCTAATTGCCGTGCAAAAGAGGGAAAATATTATCTCCAAGAACGAGTTATCCTTACGCTAACCCTGCAATAGTTAAGTTCTTGTGGGTATGTTTTCCTACAACGCTGCCATTCCAGGATGAGGCATGATGCGGTCAAATGCCTGGAAGAATGTTTGCGGCGTAAGCTTGGCTGCGGTATGCACATACTCCACATGAATAGCTTCTTTGAAAGACTAATTCCAGTTACAGATCACTCATGCCCCTTGCCTTGTGGCAAGCCTTGCCACCCGAAATGCTAGATTGCTCTCAGAGATATCGATCTCCTTCTCAAGTGCAGACATCTCCTCAAAGACGAACAGTGCTGGCAAAACCAGAATCTTGATCCTATACTCTGCACAACCAAGGCTTCACGAAAGGTCAGCAAATGCGAACACACTATCCATGTTCAATGTCATGAGGATGTTAACTCGGAACATTTCAAATGCTGAGCAGCAGGCGAGACGGCCTTACTTCGTGGTCACAAATGTAAGCCATTCTTCCGTTTCCCAACACGCCGCTAATCGACAGTAAAAAAAAAGAGCCTGCATCTTTTGTCGGCACGAAAATGGAGATAGTCATGGTAAATGCAAAGAGCCTTGTGGTCGACCAGTAAGTTCGGTTTCTTCTGTTAAATAGCTGGTGGCTGATATTATCTCATTTCTCTACCTGTTCGCATGGATGCAAAGCTCTCTATCCTGGAAAAACTTGACCTCTGTGCACGCGGATATGCGAGGTTTCCTTTGCATATTCTAGATGTAGCAAATAATGTTCCGAGGTTTGCACCCCTTGCGCCCATGCTGACTGTTCATCTTCTTGCCCGCATAGTAGATGTAAGTTTGAATTACTGCATCTAGAAGAAATGACTGACCTGATAATCCATTAGGTACATTGCTATGTGCAGCTCCTTGTGACTGGCTACCTTGCAGTTAGCGTTGTTCAAAGCTACTCGCCTGCAGCTATCAATGTCCTAGCGTATGTGGCAAAACTTGTCTAGACGCCAAATTATGTCAAGCATGTGCTAGCAGCATCATTAAGGATATGCCTGTGGACTTTATAGAATTGAAAAAGTACGGAGAAATCGATGCCCACAGAGATCCATGCGTCTTCCTACCCTGCAGGCGTTTCCTGGCAATGACCAATATGGATGGTCGAGCTGACTTCGCAATCGCATACGAACTCAACCCAGACGTTTCGGTCAAGTCTATCAAGGCTTCTCCGCCTTTCTCTACTAGTCTGCAGGATCTTCCTACCTGTCCTACTTGCCGAGGATCCTTGCGATCCATTAATCGATATGGCCGTATAGTTCGCCGCATTCTGATCGACGAATCGACGAAACGGGTTGTTATCTTGGTAGGTACAATGTACGGATCTTTGGTAGGTCGCGTACATGATGAGCAAGAGGCACTTCTTGTAACCACGACAACCGCCGATTTGCCTCCTTTTACGGAACCACTCACTTTTTGTGGAAATAGAGACCAGGAATTTTCTAATATCTTAAAGTAACTCAAGGCTGCATTAAATACTTCGGCATGAAGAAGCTAGGAATGGTATCGTAGCTTATGTAGCTCGAGTGCACAAACACGAGATTCCGTATGCCCAAATTTGCGAGCTCATTGAAGTGGCTAGTAGAGAGTCCGGTAATACCGATGTTCAAGAGATACTAGAACTTGTTTCTTTGACAGCTTTTCTATATAATGGCGCTCGCATGGCTCATAAAGTGGGACATTTCTCTATTGGCAAATATCCTCGAGATAGCGCAAAACGTCCGCCCAGGACCCCTGCCTATGCATGTCTTGGTCGACTTACGTAGCAGCCATGAGGATTACCTCTGGGTCATGAAGGAAGCATGAGCCGCAAAGGGCGGCGAACGGAAAGTTGAGGCGCACATCTTTTACGCACAATTTTCTATCATAGAGATGTAGTACATATCGCAGCCGGCGGCAGCGAATCTCCTGAAAGAGGATACTTAAATCCACATCGACGCTGCTCGCGATTTGTGCAAGGAACAAGGCGGCAAATTACTCTCTTGTTTCAGAGGTCAAGCAGGTGGGGCTCGCTCTTCGCAACAATATCTTCATCCGGGCTGTTACTTCGGAGGAATGTCGATCCGTGCTTGATGGTATGGCAAGTGAGCTCCGTGGAACTGGCCATTGGTACTAATGTGCGAATGGTCATCCCTTTTCTGTTGGTGAATGTGGTATATCGATGCTCCGATCGGCGGCGAGCACCATCGACCAACCGAAGGTGTCTCGAGGGCCGATAATTTAGAGCGAGAGCTTGCGGATATGAAGTTGAATGAGTGAAGTGCGACTGTTGATGGTGTAGGAGGTATCATGACGTGATTCCGAAGTCCCCACCTTCGCCTATTGTGCGAGTTTTTAATATCTGAGTGATGACAGCTAATATTCATATATGAGCGGCGATATGAGGTGCGAGGTAATTATTTAAGAGGAGAGTGTTCTTTTGTATTCGGGCTTCTGTCGTGAAAGCAATATATTTTAATATAAATTCCCCTTTCGGCTTCGAAAAGATCCTGAAATTATAGGCCCGATATGTGATTCTCGCAAACCTTTGTGAATAGAGTGTTTCTGGAAACCTTCATCCCTCGTGAATACTGACTTCATTATATAAATTAAATGGAGTATTTGGTGAGTATTTTCTTTTACGACTTTTTGCGGCTACTGGGTGTAGAGTTGACACCTTTTTATCTTTTAAAAACCGACTTTTAATTTTGTCATGGGGATTTTGGCAAGCCTGCCGAGCTGTATCAAATATCGTCGTAAGATATCACGGTCGATATAACGCTGGATATCACGCTGGATATCAGCTGATATACCCCTTTTCCAGGTACATAAATATGGCCCGCTGGCCATCTTCAATCAAGAAGTTCAGCTCCTCATCTCCCTCCCTGAGACAAGATTCGCCTCTCACCACAAATTTTATATCACTTGAAACTGAAAGACTATCTAAAACCTAAGTAGTTGTCAAGGTTAGCGAAGAAAAGAATGACGATGGGGTATCCAGCTACCACTAAATATCTTAGGAGGTTTTGATCAAAACTGTTGGATTTGTGAATATTGTGCTAAAAGAAAATATTCAGTCCTTTTATTTTTTATTATTATTATTAATTTTTTTTTTACTACCCTGTTGTGTTATACAACTGGCAGGCGCTTTTCTGTGTTGTAGCTTTTCGTCGCGATTTGCTAGGTTGGCTTCTTTGTCTGCGGAGATATTGCGGCTTGTGTCAAAGTGGTCTAGCAGTGGGAAGCTCCGGTCTACTCGGTATATTTGAGTAGATATTCTGGAGTTTCTAAGGCAGGTTTGCAAAGGTTTTTTGAAATAAAAGTCAAGTAAGAGTGGTAATTGCTAGCGCGAAATGATTCTTAATATGTCTAACCACCGAGTGGATAGCAAGCAAAAATATCTCTCCAGCTTTTAGAACGAGGCAAATGCACCCCCCCAGATTTTATATTAGATTTTACAAAGCTCAAAGGTAGTCCGTGCATGGACGACCGAAGCATTCAGCTGAGTGTTATCGGCGTTCCATTCAGCCTTGTGTTATGTAGGATGCCTACGATCAGCGACAGGTTTAGAGACGAAGCTTGATAGAGTTCTATGAACTAGATGAAGGCCCTCTTAGTCCTCATAGTGAACGATCAAAAGGGAAAATGAGACCGATAAAGGTAGAGAGATACTTGGTGCGGAGGTTTCAAGCTGCATTTCCAAAAACGATTCGCGGCCTAATTTTCATCCTTCAGTCCGGTATACCACTTAGATGAGGGATTGCCAATTCTTTCGAAGTCGGATGCTGTTAGATACATAAGACTATTTAAACATATACTAGTTCCGGTATCCAGTAATTTATTCAGGGTCTTTGCAAGGCCATTTCTCTGATGCTAGAGGAACCTGCGCAGAAACACTGTCTTTACAACTATGTATATATAGTAGGAGCACCTAATCCTTCTCTGAAATCACCTCAACCTCGCTTGCGAGTGGGGGGTTCAAAAGCGTGGTCAATGGTCTTGATGATGCACTGTTCTGACGCCTAAGGCGCCGACAACCAATCTTTGTTCGTAGGCGTAAGGTATTAAAACAGGTGAGAAGAACTGCGTTGATTGATATTTATAGAGAATCAAGGCCATTCTTGTAAGGTTATATGTATCGCACGATCCTTATTATGTATTAGCCCTAATATCATGTGATAGCTAGGACAGACAGTATAAATAGCTCTGATCCTCTATAGATATGAATCAACACAGTTCTCCTTATCTGCGCCGATACTTTACAATTTTTACTATCTTTCCTAGTGTAATATTATATAAAGGCTAGTCGTCAATGGGAATTGTGCCCTCTATAACCTTAAAGTTGGTTGTCGTTACCGTTCTTAGCGTTAATATTATCACGCAGCTTACACTCCATGAAGAGGCAACTACGACCTGATCTGTCACGTGATTTAACATCCTATTATAGCTAGCCTGTATTATCAGGCGTATATAGTCTCGCTACTGCTAGCCTCTAGCTGGGAAGGCCACTTACACTCCTTCAGTACATCAATTATTGCCTCGGCAATTGATGCTACCTAATGCGCGACATGATCACTTATCAAACGCATTTCAAGAAATCTCGCACCCCATGTTTGCATCGCTTAATGACATAAATTGACTATGAACTTCCCTTATACTCCACTAGATGTGTACCAGAACGATATCCGCGTCCTGACCTGAACTCAAGTCCTGGTACATTTTATGATATGGTATCCGGCTCCTTGACCCATACCACACTTCTCCGCTTCTCCTCAGCCCATATCAGACCGCCTTGAAACCCCTGACAGAAAGTTCGTCCGCCGAAAATCGCCTCTCAGGACAGGATCCAGTACGAGACCATCTCATAAGCCTGGGACGACGCAAAATTGTGGTCATAATCTATCTTGATGGCAACATCGTCAACGCACCGAAAAGCTCTGAGACTACTCTTCGTCACATGCGACACCTAGATCAAAAACGCCGCTTTTGATTGACGCTATATGTGCCAATCAAAAGGATTTCAATGAGCAGTCTTAGAAGATTGAGATTATGGGGGATGTCAACCAATACGGAATACGGAATCTAGTGTACCTAGGCGAAGATGGGAATGATATTAAATCAACGTTAGGAAGTAATGAAAATCTAATCGAAAGGGGGATCAATGACGTAACAAATAAGCATGATTCTCTTCTGTAAATAACTCTTCTAGAGGGATTCTGCTAATTACGAGAGATCCCGTATCGTAGACGTCGGGGAGGCGTTGCTAGACATGTTCGCCAAGTCGTCGTTTGGGTAAGTCTAAACGAAACATTACCTTGCTCCGAACTACAATACGTGAGTGAGTTGACTCTGGGTATTGCAGGAAGCTACTCTCGCGCACACAAATATTTGTCATAGCGGCAATTTCGAATCTTCCCTGAATGAATTGCTTATTGTGGCATATTAGCTGCCTTACAAGCCCAGTAACCTCAGCAATTATCTACTTATTCACTCGATAGGCTGGAGTTGCGCTGCAAGAATATTCGAATTGGTCGACTGAGAGCATGGAATGTATAGCGCTGGACGTTGTCTACCAACTTTAGACCACATTCAGGAGAATGCCCAAGATTTTGAGTGCTTGGGGCCTAAAGGTCGGATCTTTTCTATCTTTAGGCCCATTGAACGACCTGGTTTCGAATGGTGTTCCGCAAGAATTCTTTCTAGATTACAGACGAAATCTTGCAGATATTCTTATTACTACAACGTATCATGCGATAATGGAACGTCTAAGACCATTGGACACATTAAAGTCTGTACGACATATTTCGAATGAGGATATTTATTTTGATGGGCTTACCGTCTTGGGTTCCTTGATGGCATGGAGTGTAAGACATGAATAGAGATCCAAATAGATTGCCGAGTTATTAAGGCTTTCTTAGCGCTATTGAGATATAACACAAAATACGTCCAGAAAAACCAGAGAGTGGCAGAGTTAATATATGGGAGATTGAAAGCTGAGTGCTGGATCGAATCGAGGGATCCCCACGCCAACCGGACGGCTTGCACAGACGGCCATGTGTGGAAGCCATACATTGACACTTTCGTCGTCCCTTTAAGAGATGTTCCCCAAAGTCGAGGTCCCATTAACAAAGAAGCTGTCTATAACCTTATAACTACCGGGGCTTGGACCGACGATCAACCTAGAAAGGAAGGGTATGATGGAATTTGCAAAGAATTCCTTTCACTATTCGTATCTGATAAGAATTTCCATAGAAATATTCCTCAAGAATTCCAGCACTGCAGTATGATCATTTACAACGCCTGTAGGAGACGCAGTCTAGCCACAACCCGATAACGGCTTCTGAGTCTCCTGCCTAATATCACACAGGAAGGAGACATTATTGCAATGCTTTTCGGAGCACCTATGCCGCTTGCTCTTAGGATGTGCGACGAGCATTAGCAATCCGTGGGATAGGCCTGCAGTTATGGCATGATGAACGGCGAACCAATTCTCGAATGGCGGACACAAGGTTCACCATAGCAGTCATTTCCATTGATATGATGAGTCCTGTCCTGTAGGGACAATAGAAGACCATAGAGAGGTTCTAAGAGCAAATAATTGAGATTAGTGTGTAGGAGAGTCAACGGAGGGCTGATGTTCATTACAAAACTCCGTGGAGGTTACAGTGAATTGAGAGTTCACGTGACATTCTGCGTTCTTGTGCTTTATATTAGAATCTAGGGTTAATAGCAACTGTGGTGAGATAATATTTTTGGCCCTATCTAGAACAATATTTTCGTTCAACGATAGATCAGAGATGTAAAGCTGATGGCACGGATGGCAGTATGCAGGAATGGTCTCAGAAACTGTGGCCGGTTGAAGGTGTGCGAATACTGTATTCCTAGCTATCAAAAGTATAGGTGTGGAAATGTGAGAGCTTTAACCCTTGACTTTATAGAGTAGGAATGATGGGATGGACTGAAGTGGTAGCGGCAGAACTAGGGATTCTCTGAGGCCACGCGGCAAATACAAGCTTCTAACGAGGAATTATAGCGTAATAACATCCACGCGATTAAGATTTTACTTAACTTACTGAATGAGATATCGCGTTTCAGCCTTGCCAGCGCCGTCGTCAATATGACTCCTTAACTATCTGTTTCCTTCATACTACAGTAAAAATCTGATAAAAATATCCAGACGACACTCGTGTATTCTGCGCCAACCCATTTTGCATCAAAATTCTCCCTTAGCACTCAATAACTCTATACCTGCGCCTATGCATCCCATATCTAATGCTCCCACAACAGATCTGAACCGCCACCACCAACCCCGCGGAACTACAATTAAGCGCCAAAAAAAAAAAAAAAAAAACCGAGTTCTACATGGTGCTACAACTAAGTACATCATTTGAACAACTCCCCCAATCCATCATCTGATCCTCAATTTGGAATTGACATCTCCTGATCTACTCTCTCGCACAACCCAACCCCAGCCCAATCCACTCAAACTCGACCTGCCCTCGCTCAAACGGAGACGCCCCGGCTTTCTACCTAGGTATGCCAAATACCCAAGGTCCGTCTCCTTCAGCCGCAAGCGGCCCCATCCATCCCACGGGTACCACAAACGGGGCTCTCGGCCGCGGATCCGGACCGCCCGTCGCATCGCAACGAGTATATTCCCGACCACGCAAGGGCAAATTTCCCAAGTCGAACATGGACTTCACATGTCATACATGCCCGGTGCGGGTCATAGATATCAGACTGTATTCTGGGACGATTTGTTGGGCGACCAACAAATCAGATGCGTGTGCTAAGCTATGCTAGTGCTCCTTGCGGCTGCAAACGCTACATGAAGGCCACTATGCACGGGAACCGGAAAGCCTCGTTGGCGCCGGACGGGAAATAAGACATATGGCGAGGGAAATATCTACAGTACGATTGTGCTATGTACAGTATGACCGCGGGAGCGCGCGGACCGCCTCGTTGAACCGAACAATGGCCATATGAGGTACTTGCGCTTGTCCGTCCGAGGTCGGCAGAGACGGAACGTTTTTGTTTTCAGTGACCGAGCATCAATGACCGAGAACAGATTGCGGGAACGTGATATTCACATGAGGGGCTGGAGATTGTGGGGAGATGAGGGCTGCAATGTGCGCAAGGGATTACTATTCTGAACTCTTCGGTCGGTGTGTATCATCTGTACGGTCGGCTGCAGTGCAGTTTTGCCTGGTGTTGAGTGCTCCTAGGCAAGGCATCTTATCTTATCAGGCCTCGCTTGCCAGGTACCTAGGTACGTCATCGGCGACTCGCTGTCTGCGCACCCCAGCATACATTCTAGGACATGTTGCGGAACCGCATGTGGAAGTGAACACCTCAGCCGAAAGGTCTTGAGGATGGATTATTGGGCGATGGGAGAGTCTATGTGAAGCGGGCCTTGCAGAACGACCAACAGAACGAGCGGCCTTGATGTGGACACGCGACAGCAGCGGGAGGAGGATCTGGGAGAGCCCCCAAGCCCCAAAACAGCAGGATTGCGGTAGGATACTCTGAGGACAGGATACGCAATTGACGGGCGCCCATTGGCTGTACGGGCGCTGTGCTGCGCTTTCACGTCAGGAGTGGTGAACCCCTCTTTTGCCAAAACGAGGTCTCCTGTTCGAAAGCGGGGAAGGCCAGAAAGCCACCTGATGCCGATGCTCGAGGCCGCACGACGACTACTACTACTACTACCACTACATCTTCTACTCTCGCCCGGCTTGCAGCCGTCCTCGTACGTGCCTTTCTTACCCTCGTTGCGTGTTCGGTTGAGGGTCCCGTTGAGCATCACAATCCCCGGTTGGGCTGTGGGTAGGTATACACGACTCGGCCCACTCACGCTAAGCGCATTGCATTCGCGCGCGGCGGCCAGGTACGCATACACCCTCTCTAGACGCCCCATTCCTCATTGCTGCGGGTTGTTTCGGAGGAAGAGGCTGGACCTCGAGCTATCTGTCTGAGAACTGTGTCCGCAACCCGAGATCGCACCCGCCTGCTATAACTATGTCATCGCCGGCTCTCCTTCACGGCCGCGGCCGTTACAACTGTCAGACCTGGACCACCTTGGATTCGCTAGTTGCTTCGGGCCTGTATTGTGCAGCTGCTGGACTTGTATTCATACCCCGAGCTGTCCGCACTTGAATTCTTGTTGTTTTTGCTCTTTTTTTGTTTTTCCGTTCTCGCTATACCTTCGCATTGCTTTCATTCACGGCATACGTTGACATTGTGGGCATCGGTGACACTGACGACATGTCAGCTTCAACACCATATAAAATGCCCGCCTCCCGCGTTGTTGAGAATGCAAAACAGACCAGCGAATCAGTCCTCTCAGACGCTTCCTCCGCCATGAAGTCCGCCGCCGAGAACCCAAAGCAAGCAACCACCACCTTCCTCCACACTCCCTTTATGCGCGCCGCCCTACCCTTTATCAATGGAGGCATTGCCGGCATGACCGCTACCACTGTCATCCAACCCGTCGATATGATCAAGGTACGACTACAGCTAGCGGGCGAGGGCGTCAAGACGGGCCCCAAGCCCACGCCCGTGTCAGTATTCAGGGACATTGTAGCATCAGGCAAGGTGCTGGACCTGTATACGGGTCTGAGCGCGGGTCTCCTTCGGCAAGCCGTGTACACGACGGCCCGCCTCGGATTCTTCGACACCTTCATGAAGACGCTGACCTCGACCGCCGAGTCCAAGGGAACAAAAGTTGGGTTCAAGGAGCGTGCTGGAGCGGGCCTGGCTGCAGGCGGTCTCGCGGCCATGGTTGGTAACCCGGCCGACCTCGCCCTCATCCGTATGCAGTCCGACGGCCTCAAGCCCGCTGCCCAGCGCGAAAACTACAAATCCGTCATCGATGCCCTTCTCCGGATCTCTAAGAACGAGGGCGTGCTGCGGCTATGGGCCGGCTGCTACCCGACTGTCGTGCGCGCCATGGCCCTCAACTTCGGCCAGCTAGCTTTCTTCTCCGAGGCCAAGAACCAGCTCAAGGGGACGTCGATGTCGGGGCGCTCGCAGACGCTTACGGCGTCGGCGATTGCGGGCTTCTTTGCCTCCTTCTTCAGCTTGCCGTTCGACTTTGTTAAGACGCGGCTGCAGAAGCAGACCCGGGCGCCGGACGGCTCGATGCCGTATAGAGGTATGTTCGACTGTTTCAAGAAGGTTGCTAGGGAGGAAGGGCTCTTGCGCTTCTATCGCGGGTTCGGGACGTATTATGTTAGGATTGCGCCGCATGCGTAGGTTTTGCCCTCCTTTCTCTTTGATTTGAGGTGTTATAGTAACTGATTACTGACGATGATATAGCATGGTGACGCTCATTGTGGCGGATTACCTCGGCTTCATCACGAAATAGGAAAAGCGGACCAACAACTTAGAAACTGCGAATGCAAATAAAAAACGCAAATACGAAAGACTAAGAAAATACGAGAGATGTAAACGACGGAATCATGAATGCCATGTAAATCGAATCGAATCGATACAGCGAAGCAAATAGGGAATGGACCCCTCTGTTCTCTTCCCTTTTTTTTTTTTAGGGTTTTATCTATGTTGTTTGAGCCACAGGAGTAATTCTCACCTTACCCACCCCTCCTAACTTTTTCCATATCCACACCATCATCATCTATATAGCATTTTCCAGTCTATAGGCGTTTAGGGAAGGGGGGAGGATCCCAGTCTACGGATTGGCTGGTCTTGGCTCTTTATTTCTTGTTTGTGTTGTTGAGATGCGGGGTTGGATGGGAGAGTGGGAGAGGATGAGCATCTGGTGATGTCTCCATTGCGCTGTCCCGATGGCTGTCGAGCCCGCGGCGAAACGCTGTACCTACTTATACGATATAGGAATGCGAATGCGGTGTATATAAAGATTGTCAAGATGGGATTTCCGAGCGAGGCGTGAGGTTTTTGTGTGTATTGGAGACTTGGTGAACTAGCTGTATATCTGTATCAACCGGCTACGAGGCCTCCATTTCTTGAGGGATCTGCCCCCAATTTTGGGGCACTGTAGCCGCCTGTGCTACAGATGGGAGCCGGAAAATCTTCCTCTAGTCTCAGCGAAGGTGCCAAGCTAACGATATATTTCTTACATAATTAGGGCCCTATATAAATACGTTCCAAACTCCCATCAACTATCCATCTTCTTTTCTCCATTTATTCTTCTCCATGTCGTGGTTTCGCTGGTTTCACCCTATCCCTATCATAGGGACAATCCCGGTAAGTGCTTGGTACATTCTCATTGCACTGCTACTTCGTTTTGCACCATTCCTTGGTCGCATCTCTCATCTCCAGTCCGTTTTGCATCTCCTCCAAGTTACCCTTTCTGTGCTGGCTTCCACCTGGAAATGTTCTCGACCGGTTACTCACCAGCTCTCCGCCCTTCTCTTCTCTCCACCCAGCACAGTTTCGAGCCTGTCGACGTAAAGGCTCCAGCTGATGAGAGATTATAGTGTTTCACCCGAATACGATCTTCATTCCCACAAATGAGCCGTGTACGCCTTCGAAATTGCTGAGTCGTAGAGCGGTCACCGTTGCATTTGAAGGCGTAGACTAGCCCCTAAATTTCCAATCTCCAACGGTGGATCCGAAGCCCTTTTCCAATCAGCAAGTCTTAATTGCTCTAGATCAGGGCCTCTATGCAACTCCGCCCATGCTGCCACTGCATCATTCTCGGAGATGCGACTGATTCGGACTTGGATCTCTCCCCAACAACAGCTCATATATGCTGTGGATCGCATTGCCTTGCATTACCAGAGACCAGCCTGCCACGGGATGCCTTGTTCTGCATAGTTTCGCGGCCCAGACTGCTGCATACATGAATTCAAGGCGCTGGAAGGTGGATCCCGAAAGACAGCCGATGCCAACGCTGGTTAAGCGGAGGCAGGGCTAGACGGCGAAGACTGTCACAAGGTACAGCGACCACCACGGACCAAGACGTTCTCATGCACGAGAAGCATGTTGTGGACTACGCTCTATCCTGATTCACAATCACTAAGGTTTTAACCGAGGGATGGCCTAGAGGAAGCATTCCGTAGAGTCTCCTTACGCCAGGCGCCTCGAAGGTGTGGATGACGGTTGTCATGAGCACACCTATCGCAAGTTGACCGCCTTAACTCGTGCTAGATTTGAGAACAATCTCCCGACCGAGCATTTCGCTCTCATCGTCTGGAACTGTCTCTACCTGGTGAACCCCGTAGCAGGGGCAGGATCCTTCGCACCAATCGATCCTAGGTAGATTCTGAGGCCGGCCCCACCATCCCCTGAGTATTAGTGTAACATACGACAGCCAATTGCGAGGCATGGATCGATCCGGCGCATGCATGACCAAGCTACCGTACAGGAAACTGAGGTGTTCTATTGATGATTATCACAGAAAGGACTCAGCTCCGAACCGTATCCGTACATTTGGGGGCCGTGCATCGACGTAGAAGGAGGTATAGGATGCCAATGCGGACACCTATATGATAGGGCGGCGTTCTTGGAGGAGTGCTGTTTAGGGAAGCTTGCGAAGGATAACGGAGACCATCGCAATGAAATCTCGAGAATGGAGGGATTTTCAGTCTGCAATACTTCCTGCTTGGATGGGAATGCAAAGATAGTTGAGAGATATGGGAGCGATGGCCGTCAGTACTTATGCCCACCACGATGAGAGACTGATTTCTCTCCTCTTCCTCTACTTGACTTCTGCCAGAGTACTCACCATCCACTGTAGCCCCTCCCCTATCTTCCCCTTTTCCAAGACTCGCGACGCAGCTTCATTCCGAAAGTAATAGGAGTCTCCGGAAGATGCGATACTCCTAGGTTCCCGGCCGATCTCAGGAGGTTGCTCTCTCGAGAATATTAGACCAGTGATGCTTGTGGAAGCCAAAATCATTCGCGGCCTGGAGATACTGAATCGTGTTTGGATATATTTCCTACTAGACTATGCATTAAAGACTGACGGAGAGCAGATTCTAGCATAACTAATATCTCCTAGAACGGGGATACTAGATCGTAACCTCATACCTCTAGTATTGAATTGTGACTGGAACCCAGAGTCCCATAGCAATGAGCTGCTCGTCGATTCCATACAAGACGCTCCGGTCGTTTACCCAAACCATCAGCATTAGGCAATAGTCCTTCACTAACAAGTTGCAGAACAAAAATCTCAATCCACTTAATATCTCCGAGGCCGAGTACGCAGCTGTTAGCGCTTCATGTGGAGTACCGGGCGATTTTGTGCCGAAAATTGGGTACCTTAGTTACATTTCCATCTATCAAAATGTTATATTTTTAAGAACGCGTATCAGTCTATCGCCTGAATGATGTACGTGTCAACTAGATATCTTCTATTCATCCTCATCTTCGTCACCGGAGCCCAAGTCTAGCACGATCGATTGCTGTGTTACAGGGAAAACGTCATCGGACGGACTCCTGCTCTCCTCTGCCGTTCGTCTTCGAGGACTAACGTCATCTTCCATATCGCTCTCGTCTGCTCTACGTGCTTCGATGGCTTGCATTCGTTTGATCTTACGAATGAGGATAGGATCGGGGGCCAGATCATTGGCAGTGAGCAACTAGAAAATATAAATTAGCGAAAGAGGATTGCAGGCATTGTTTAGAATTCATACCTGATCACAACCAGCAACTGGGCACTGTATTGCCCTCTCACCCTGTCCCCTTCCCACTCCGCCGCCGACCCTAATATTACTCCTCCGAATAAAGTCGAGGACGTGGTCCATCTCGAAGCTATGCGGGCATTTCTTGCTCGTGTATGGTTCTACGAATGGCTGGAGAGTTAGTGGGCAGCGGGTGCTTATGGTCGCCTTATCTATCACAATATCGTCGTCCTCGTCTGCGCCGTTCAATGCAGCAGTTATCCCCGGCGCAGGCGATCCGGTCTCAGTGAACCAAGTATCCGGGTGCTGCATGGGCGGTCCATTGTCTCCATACTTGGCATCGTGCACCATCTTCTTGAAGCCGATGTAGGCATTGTTTTTTGAGTAGCGGGCACCATGCGAGAAAGTGAGGTATTCGGTCTTTCTGCGCTGCAGACGCTCAGCATACATCTCGCTAGTGCCCGTAAGAGCAATTCTTTCCATATTTAGTGGGGTTGGTCCAGGGCTTGACCCTTCGTCCTCATCCTCATCCTCTTCATCCTCCGCCTCGCCCCTCCCCCGCTTCCGCTGAGACTGGGCCTCCGACTGCGATCGCTGAGTCACCTGAGTTGTGTATTCATCTCTCAGCGCTCCGGGTGCATGTCCTCGTAACCAATTGATGCTCTCCTCTAGCCTCAACAGAGCCTCACCTCCATCGATAACGCCCCGCATCCCCTCCTCAAGCCTCTTGGTCATTTCATCGACCTGTACTCGCAACTCCACTAGCTCTCGCTCCTCACCATCTCTCTCGTCGATATGCTCGCCCTTCTCCCACTTCTTCCGCCGCCGCTCAACCCGCTCCTCTCGTTCCCGCAGTCGGTCATTAATCAGGCCTGCAGCGTCCGTCACGAGCTCCTCAGCTCGCTTGTTGTGCTGGGATAGACTGCTAGCGGTCTGCCTATCGTAGACGGCGGCAAGTTGGCTCTGGGCACGCCGATTGAGGGGGTGCGAAGGCTTTTGATAGGGCGGAAGTCTATCTGCAGGAGCGCCCGCTCGGCTCGGCCCCGGTGTTGCGGCGATGGCGTGCCGTGATGGTGTCGGTTGGCTTGTATTATAACGGTGGCGTGAGGCCATTGTTTAGGGAGGGTTGAGGCATTGGTTGTGGAATCAATGTGTGGTGTGGTGGCGGTAGAAGTTGAACCTGTTCGCGGCGTAGGAGACGCGCCGTAGGTCCGTGCGTCATTAGTGCATCTCGTGGGCACGTGATGGTTTTCACTCTAATCTCCTTGCACGTTCCTTCCTTTGCTCTTCGACAGATTCCTTAAAGTTATAATAATGTCTAGTTGAGATTTGTATGCTTAAAATTCGCAGAGTAGAGCAGATGGATTTAGTTTTGAAGTGCATCTTCCGTCGGACATTTCTCTTTTGGCAGACTTGTAGCCGCCGTCGAGATTCCGCATAATCGTCGATTTACAACGATTGGCGTAGCCTTCTTCCGTATTCCGTATATATTGTTTGGCAGAATGCTCGCCGCAAGGCTGTACATTATCTAACAGTATTGTAATGAACGGATGAAATTCATGTGCTTCATCCTCGCCGCAATCCCTTGGGGCGGAGAGCGTCTTTATACATCAAGGAACAATGGAACTAGTGTATTATTTAAAGCCAGAGTCGATGCACGATGAAAGCTTACAATTTATCTCTAAACCCTCTTTCAGTCTAGCTTTATCTTTTCTCTCAGCACTTTTTCTTCATTTTCTCCTATTCTTTTCCAGTCCTTGCAATCATCACAACTTTTGCCAGGATGTGGCGGAGTAAAATGTCTATCAGTTTGATTATCCCTCTAATCTCTTTCCTAGCTCCCGCTCATGGCTACTTAATTCATGGACAAATCTTCAATCCGGAAAACATAAGTGTCTTGAATATCAATCAGAATTATTTTCTCTAATACTATCTAGCGATGATAGTAAAGGCCGCCAGACGCAATGCCGAATCTATCATCAATGAATTCTACGAGAAAAACCCTTCTAACACTTCCATCGGGCTCTCCTTCTCTAAACCTGCTGAACTTGGAGGCGATGAACTCGTTTGGGATCAATCGGCGGTGGTATGGGACAGTATCATTGCATACTCGAGCTTGACCGGTGATACGCAATTCAACGATGTTGTAGCCGAGGCATTGCATGTGCAGAGTGGGGAAGGGAACGACTTAATACCTGTAAACCAGACTAATATTGGTAATTTTAGTGTCGTAGGTTGAGTTAGTGTGATACTTCCACTATCGTCGGCTAATGCATGGCCAAGGAAATGCAAATCAAGCTGAGTGAGGTCTCCTCACTTTATCAGCAGCTGAGCTATCTTTTCCAAAAGCTGTAGACGGAAAGCCAACATTCCTACGACTTGCCCAGAACGTCTTTAATTCCCAAGTAGAGCGCTGGGATAATTCTACCTGCGGAGGTGGACTCCGTAACGCGATAGTTGATGATGATGAGAACTCCCTTAATTGGGAGTTCAAGGGCAGTCCCGCAAACTCGAATTTCTTCTTAATGGCTGACAGACTATATCAGTTGATGAAGAATAATATTTATTCATCATGGGCGGAGCGAATGTTTACTTGGGCTTTGGGTTCAGATCTGATTGATGCTTCAACTGACAGGGAGAGCTGGAAGATAAACGATGGTTTGAACATAATAGATGAAAGTGACTGTAAGATTCTAAGCCTTGACGCAGCCAGCAATACTATAGGACGCTGGCTCGAGGGCACTGCCATCATGTTCAACTCTGTAAGTCACCTCCCTTGCTACCTTCACATCCACACCTCCCTTTTTGTGCATGTCGCAACTGACCGCTCCATTATTTAGACAAATGGCGCAGAACCCTGGCGCTATCGTCTTGGAAACTTATCGTTAGCAACCGACACCTATCTCTCACCTAACACATCCACAATTGACAATCCTTGTCCACCCGACTTTAGGGACCAGCCCGACTGCGGCTTATTACAAACCGGGCGATATGCTCGCTCACTTTTCTGCTCCATATTTTGGACTCAACGATTCGAAAACGCCAGCAATGGCAAAGATCTAAAGGATCAGAATCAAGAATTCACAAAACAGCTCCAGCGCTCCGCTGTTGGAGCAATTGGCTCGTGCAGTGATACCAATTCGTCGGGCTCTGATTCAGACGAAGCATTCATATTTAACGCTTATTGCGGGACAACATGGGAAAACGGTTCAGCGGATTACAATAAATCAGGCTTTGTCAACAAGGCTACTAAGAGCGTTATAAATGTGGCGACGAGTTTGGAAGTCTTTCAGGGTAGGTTGTGGAAGATGCCTAGGGATTTGGTTCTGGAGGCGGCTGGCAATGCTAATGAGACTCCGAGTCCGACGGCCGGAAATGGAGATGCGACGAAGCCTACAAGTACAATGGCACCAAGCGAGATTCCTAAGGGAGCGTCGGGCCGAATTGGTGTAAGAGGTTGGTTTGTGGGTGTAGTGGTGGAGTTGGTGGGTGTTACTTTAATGCTCTGATGTGGTGCGATTTTTGGATGATCAGTCGAAAGACATGAATTCACGATATCGTTACTTAGAGTTCATATACTTCCTATAGTGAGTAAAATGTGTAAATTTGACATTGTGTATTGATTTGGAATCATGCTCTCTGTCGTCGAGTACACTAGAAACGGTCAACTCCCCTTCCCAAAGCAATAACGTCGGTGGCTTTCCTGAGCTATCATGTCTCCATCATCAGCTTGCATATTTTGTAAACAGTATCTGCTATTAAAGTAATCACTTGTTTTGTTCTATTCATATTCTAGGTCGGATATAAGCTTACCACGCGTGGTCGATCCCCTAACCAGATTTAAGGCTTAATAGATGTACATGTGTAGTAAAGGTATTCTCTATCATAAAGACATCAAAGAAAGCTCTATGGGGCCGTGATCAATTGATCCTTCTCATCCCATACTACTCTATCGGGCTTGTAGATGGGGCATAGCTGGGTTCTAGGCTATCTTGTTTTTGTAATGATCTAGATCAGGTAAGTTTCAGAGGGGGTTATGTGCAATTGAGTTAGTGGCTACTGTCTCGCTCCCCTGCATGTAGCTGCTTAGCCTAGAAGGGTTTACTAGAGAACACAACTGAGGGCCTTAAAGGAGATAATACCGCCGCTTAGATTCACATGCGTATTTGAAACAAGGGCGTATCCGCTAGTCATCTTTGTCTAGGGTCTCCTCAATTTAGGTTTAGCGCTGTCCCTGCCTTTTTTTCATATCAGACATCGCTCCTCGCCTTATCAATCCGCTGCTCCTAAAGTCTATAAAATGCTCGCCCTCTATTACCTCGAAAACCACCGCCGCCTCGCCGCCTCCGCAATCTCCTAGTTTGCCTCTTCCTCCGCCTCCGCGATCTCTACGGAAGCCGCCTCGTTTTTTATCGCCGCCTCCAGTCTGCCCAAAAGCCACCCGGTCCTATTTTATTACTATCTCTATGCCCACTAGATATGGTGTTACATGGATGAGTGGGCCAGTCCGGACAAAATGTACAATATGTTACGTAAGACCAAGTTTACGATAATTGCGGTGTTGAAGAAGGTTGAAGGCTACAAGATAGATTCGCTGAATAATAAAGGGTAGTAAACCTAGCGAAGTAGGCTAAGCTACAAGCGTTCCCGATCCTTACTGAGATTTAACGAGCGCCTCTACGTCATTTACACAATTAAAGGGTAATATGATAGGTAATAAAGAGCGTCTTGTGGCGAATATTAATAGCCATGATTACTAGCGTGTCCTAACATCGGTCGGCACTAGAACTGAGACAGTAAAACGCCTACGCTAAGTGTTCTAGCAGATGTGTACTAAAGTTACTAGAAAGTTACTGTCCAAGTAAGCGCTAGCTAGCTAGAGAAAGAGAACTCTTGTTTTTTTAGAGACTGCTAAGAAATAGTAGAAAGACTAAAATTGGCCCAAGCCGTGGAGGTGCGGTTACTAGTGATTGGAAGGGGGCAGACGGGGATCCATGTCAGCGCTTTGACAGCACCCTCGATTGGCTAGGACCTGCCCCAATGAACGTCAACTCTCATTCCTTCATAAGCATTGCTTACACAGTTTACGTCATTCCACATTTACATTAAGTCAATATCCTACTGGAGAAGATACACGTGCTCATCAAGGGCCTCTAAGCGATATCACAAGAATGTAGGCTTAATACATCAAAGGACTATGAACTCAAACTACTGTACAATGACAGACATGCGCTCATTGCCCGAAACCACTACCGAGGAAGGGGGAAAATAAAGGAAAAGATAAAATAAAGCAAAATGCCACATCTATGAGAACGCAACAATATCAACATCTGGAGACACCTCCCTCTCCATTACCTTAACTCCATCTAATCCGTTCTCAGCCTTAGTTGCTACCTCGGGAGAAGCTACGTTCGCAATCTTATCAATAATCTTTAAAGCCGCCATCTCCAAACCCAAGGGCGCCTGGGTGTCAACTAGCGTTTCCTCCTCAACCCACTCTACCATGCTAGACTCTGCTTCCTGTTCCACAATCGTGGTCTCATCGTCCTCCTGAGACTTTAGCTCTCGGTGGTGTGTTTGTACGATCTGTTTGACATGCTCGCTTTGCGGCTTCACTTCGTCCTCGTTATTCGGCTTCACTCCTTCGTCTTCCAACTGATATTCTGTAACCGAGGTCGTCAGCGAGTCCAAGCTTTCCACTTGCTCGTCAAGGTATAAGTTAACCAAGGCATCCGAGATGTCCGTTCCCCATGGCACTGATGTATCTTGATCACCATCCGCAGCTTCGAGACTTGGTGAAGGAGGTAACGGTATCTGCTCAGGCAGTAGCTCCTCATCAACTGATGCGTCCTTCGAGGGCGATGACGTTGCCTTCCCGCGTGGTGTTTCGTCCTCGGGCAATGTTTGGTTCTCAAGAACCAGCCGCGTTTTGAACAGCGACTGGAAGGACGAGGACGCAGTCTTCGGCAAGCGCTCAGATTTAGATGAAGCCACTTCATAGACGAAATCAGTTTTGGGGAATGCACTAGTATCGAAGGGCGTCTTTGGTAGTGAATCTGATTTGGGGAGCGGCTCGCTCTTCGACAACATATCTGTCTTGAAGAGTGACTGTGTTTTAAATAGCGGCTCTTTAGTAGAAGGCTGGAAAGTACTCGACGATTGTTCAACCTTGGAAGGCGGCTTAGCCCCCAAAATGAACGGTGTTTTTGATTGCGCTTCGGTGCCAAAGGATACTTTGTAATCTAGTGATGAATACCATTGAAACAAGGACTGTGCTCCAAAAAGTTGTTCTTTGTTGACTGGCAGCTCTTTCGTAAAAAGTGGCTCCTTCGTAAGCGATGCCTGTTTCGTGAACAACGGCCTACTAAACGAGAAGGGCTGAACTTTGGACGCTGATTCAGAGTTAAAGATGTGTGGGGTTTCGGATGGTACTCTATTATTATTTGGTAATTTACTCCCGGGTGATTGGGTCGCTTTAGACTGCGAGTCACCATTGAGTAGTAGCTCGGTCTTAATCAACGACTGTGCCTTGGCTAGTGGCTCTTTGACCGAAAGTGGTCCATCACTCGACGACTGTTCAACTTTAGATGAAGAACCAGCCGAGAAGACAAACGGTCCTTTAGACGGTGCTTTAGAGAGTAGATCGGTCTTTAGTAGTGGCCTCGCGTTGACTTGCGGGTCGGTCTTGGACTGTTTATCCGCTTGGAGAGGAGAGACTCCAGCCATTGGTATTTGTGAACGCAATGCCTCACTCTTTAGCTGAAGTTTTGATTTGCTTAGTGCCTCCAGCTCAGTGTGTATCGAGAGCAGGCGATCCGAAATTTCCTCATAGCTCACCGGCTCTTTATATTTCGGCTCGCCTGGAACCCATCCTTGCTCCTCAATCTTCGATTTGGTTTCCACCTCTACCGGCTCCTTCTTGACCTCTGCCTTTTTCTTAATAGAAGCCTCATAATGCTCCAGTAATTTCATTGACGTGACGGTTTCACCATTCGCAACCAGCATTCCTACAACTTCCTTCCACTCAGTCTTTAGCGATCCATTCCACTCATAAGGGTTAGCCTTTTTGAAGAAAGTTGCCCAGTTATCCAGCACTTGTATCGCTTTGTCTTGGCTGACTTCAAACCACTCCTGGTGACTCACTTGGCAATGCTCGGCCTTGCACCTCCGCTCCCGGCGCCACTCCTTGATTAGCTCATGGTGCGTGAGGGTCTCAGCACGCTGCGCATTTGGAACATCATCCACGCTAAACAATTTATTGGGTATATAACCACACTTCGACCAACCCTCGAGACGGGCCTCAACAGAAACTGCCGTCCAACCTATTTTAACGTGGCCTGGAGAAGAAACCCGGTTGAAGATATAAACAGATCCAGTCTCAAAGTCTCGCTTGCACAAAGATTCGCAGATTTTCCATGAGACGGCGTCCTCAGGAGAGGGTTTTTGTATATGGGGTTGGAATTCAGATAGGGAGGCCTGGGAGTAGAGCGCGGTGAGTCTCGAGACGGGGGTCGTAGAAAAGTTGACTTCGCGGGAGCGGAGGTTGTAGCGCGTTTCGCTTCCCGAAGGTTGTATTCCAACTTGCGTAGTATTTGAAATTATGAGAGAGGTACGTGGGGCGGGTGTTGGGCTCGACTCAGGTTTCGAAGGCGTTGACGATTGGCTACCCGGCCGGTAGTAGGATGGATTAGTTAAAGGAGTCTCGATTGTCGTATTACGAATAGGAGTTGGCGTAGTAGAGGTAGCGTAGGTACTAGAAGCTGGACTACTAGCCCACAATGTCGGTGCGGAAGTTGTAGGAGTGGACGGTTCGGCAGCTTGACCTTGGGCCTCTTCTAACTGTCGTTGGGTTAGAATCTCATCTAACCATCGCTTAGCTAATGGTATCAAAAGTCCGATGTTCACAATGCGATCTCTATGCTGCGCTCTAGATTCTCTACAACAATTGCATAAGATATACTCGATGATATCGTCCATAAGGACATTCTCGCTTTGAGTGATACGTCGATGAAGTTCAATTGCCTGATTGTTGTCTCGGCAAAACCATCGACATCTTCGGCCTTGCTTGGTGAAAAAAATGCATTGGTTTTGCGCTGCAGGGTCGAGATCGTTATATCTGACAAAGAAATCTACACCTAGATTGTAAGACATCGCTAGGCATGTGAACTACAACTCCATGTTAGATCGCAGGGGCCAACGGGGTTTATGTAGATCACTGGAGCAGCCCGCGTAGAGAGATGCGAGGCTGGGGATACGCCTATCGTTGCCTAACTCTCGAGTCGGATACGCCTGACCTACTTTTAGCGCTAATTATAGAGCCGACACGGTTCTCCTGGCGCTGAGGCGTTCTCGACAACCAAACAGAATGGACCTTTTGACAAGGTTTAGCGAACCCTGGGTCATCCTGCTTAACCATGCAAGTTACTCCAAAAGCGGTGGTAGAAAACCTCCAAAAAAGAGTCAACAGTCCCCGGACATAGGGTTACTGTTGTAAACTGACCGCATATGTAGATAATGTATTTTTCATGCCGAAGCGATATCACCTTTGCTTTGATTGACATTTGCTATTGAGGCTATGAATAAAATTGCTGTCCTTCCGACTAGGGCATGATTTAGTGGCTTATTCTCCCTTGGGTCAGGGTGCTAGGAGTATCGTTCTTGTGCAAAACGAAAACGAATCGGATGTCCAATGGATGTGATCTCTATCGCTTTCAATGGCTTGGACTGTACCATTATACACGATGGCTTTAGGTAAGTTAGGGGACCTTTCTCTATTAGACTTTAGGCGAATTAGTAACAAAAGAACCAAAGATACTACATCTAACTAGGTAACACACCAGTCAGTAGAATCTCATAATAAGAACATATCCATTCGACTGAATAGATGTTGAACCAATAATGCTTTGGAATTGCATTTGATCGATCCTTGGTATTTCTAAGTTGACAATTGGACGTTGTGAATCCTCCTCGACTATGCTATAAGATAGTCGGTGGGCCGTTAAGTGGACTACTTAATAAGTATCTATGTTGAATATCATGGTGTTGAACGTTATGGTACTGAACATCATGGTGGCTGAAACACGTAACAGGGCAGGGGTGAACATACATATATAGGATCCACACCCCACTAGCTTGTAAAATATAACAATCAAAACGTCTATTACTTCTTACAACAATCTATGCGCTCATCAATCCCATTAGCAAATCTAAATTAGTAAGGCTACCTACAATTTAATAATCACAGCCAAGTGCAGGTTCATGCACTAGTGAGCTCAGATAGGAACGCGGAATAGCATTATTAACGTGGTGCAATGTGCAATGTGAGGCTTGAATTCAAAGTCAGCATTCTTCATCGGTGCACATGTAGGGTCTTTATGACAAGATCTAGCGCCCCACCCAATAGAAACTTCCTGATATTTCCCCGCGGAAGTTTTTACCTGCAACCATCGGCCACCATCATGCAGATAACCGTAGAACGTGGGAGACGGTGGTACGATTTTACTTCTTACAAATCCACAGACAGCCCAAGACCAGTTCGCTTTAGGAAGGAGGGGCAATTCCTTACCCCTCGGCAAGGGATCCATCGAACCTCCGCGAGTGAACGTCACTACTCGAGGAACTTTACTTTGAAGAATGGGGATGAGTATAAATACGATGTAGGGGCCGGCGGGACCCCCACTTTTCGTTCAGAGTGTCCAGTTTCACTGAGTTCATTTGATACGCATCCTGAAAGCACACAACAGCTGCAATGCCCGAAGAACACTCCCACCATGCCCTTCCAAAGGAGGTCGAGGGCGAAAACCACCTCACCAACAAGCCCATGCCGGGAATCTCGTACTTCACTCCTATGCAGGACCCGCCTGCGGGAACCGCGCTTGGGATGAAAGATGGTAGCGACAAGATTCCGAAGCTGTTCACCCCGCTCAAACTTAGAGGTATCATAGTGCAGAACCGCATTTTTGTAAGGTCATCGCATATTGGAGATTCTTCTTGGAGCTGATTTACCTGCATTTATAGCTCTCTCCTCTCTGTCAGTATTCTGCCGAAGACGGTCATCTCACGAACTGGCACATTGCCCACCTGGGCGGAATCCTCCAGCGTGGACCAGGCCTCGCTATGGTAGAAGCAACAGCTGTGGTTCCTGAAGGACGTATCACACCTGAGGACAGCGGTTTGTGGAAAGATTCACAAATCGAACCCTTGAAGCGCGTCGTCGAATTCGCTCACTCGCAGAACCAGCACATCGCCATCCAGCTTGCACACGCCGGTCGCAAAGCTAGCACAGTCGCGCCCTGGCTGAGCATGGGAGACATTGCTACGAAAGAGTTGAAAGGGTGGCCGGACAATGTATATGCCCCCAGCGCAATCCCCTACAACGAGCGCCACTGCAAGCCAAAGGAGATGACGAAGCAGGACATTGAAGACTTAAAGCTTGCATGGAAGAAGGCCGCCGAGCGCGCTCTGAAGGCGGGTTTCGACGCCATTGAAATCCACAATGCGCACGGGTATCTCCTGCACTCTTTTCTGTCGCCGGCCTCTAACAAGCGCACTGATGAGTACGGAGGCTCGTTCGAGAATCGCATCCGTTTGACGCTCGAGATCGTTGAGGTCATCAGGAATACCATTCCGGATACCATGCCGCTTCTCCTCCGAGTTAGCGCTACGGACTGGCTTGAGGAGGCGGGCATCGACGGCTGGACGCTCGATCAAACGGTCAAGCTGGCGGAGATCTTAGCTACCAAAGGCGTCAATCTGCTTGACGTCTCATCTGGTGGTCTACATCCGCAGCAGCACGTCCACGGTGGTCCGGGGTATCAGGAGCCTTTCGCAAAAGCCGTGAAGGATAAAGTCGGTGACAAGATGCTTGTCAGCGCTGTTGGAACTATCACTGGCGGCAAGCAGGCTAACGAGTATCTTGAAAATGATAATCTAGATGTCATCTTTGCGGGGAGGATGTTCCAGAAGAACCCGGGATTGGTGTGGGCGTGGGCAGATGACCTTGGAGTTGAGGGGCGGTGGGCAAATCAGATTAGGTGGGGCTTCGGTGGTAGGGGGAAGAAATGATTTGATGCATTCCAGCGTGCATAGAGAATTTAATATATGTGACTTTTTTGGGATCAAATGGGAGTTTTGAGGCATAGTGGATGCTTTCTATGCTCGAGGGTTTAATATGGTGTACGCTGTCTCTTGTTTGAGTTCTGAATAATTAAATGCATTTCAAGGTTAAGTGGTCGGAGCGGACGGGTGCAGCGTTGCGCATGTGCTCACCGATCGATTTTGATTTCTCCTTTCGGTAGTTACTAGCACAGTGATCCAAGCAAGGAGCGAACCGCATCTTATAAATCCTATCCACGTACTTTTCGTGCGCCGATGAACTCGAACCTTGGAACACATTCCAAGGTTTAGTCATGCATTATCCCTTACGCGGGGTGGGTTTGTTGGGAAAGCTTGCTACAACGTCACTCTCTTTGCCCACATTTGTATATTTTGGAGGCGATGTCGCTTTTCAATATATGCTGTAGGCCACTACGATGACCTGTTCGTGGATTGAATAGATTCGTTTATTTTTGATTTTTTTTGTCCGCGGTGAGAAACGGATCGTTATTGATGACGCGTAGTATTTGGGTTCACCATACATGGATGTGTCTTTGAAGTCGACACCTCTTCAATACTACGCCTACGACCATGTGAATGCATATTCCGTACTAGAGTCACGGCTAGGTAGACACCAGCACTAGTCCATGAGTAGCCAGTCCAGGCAATGAGGTTTACGGCGAGCAAGGTACTACTCTTCTGGGCCATTCGAGTCTGAGTATGCTCCCACCAATCTGTCAATCTGATTTGATGTTATGAGTAGAATATTTTTTTCGAAAATTAAGGCGCGCAGCTGTTCGATTATCGAGTCACCGTCCTAGAGTATTCATTGATGCCGACACATCGCATGATCGCCGCTTCTTAACTACCTCGACTGTTCAAGCGTTACCGAAACCACTACACAACACTCCCCACCTCAACATCAGATTCACTCTTCCATCATCCATCTTCTAGCATATATCGCATCGGGCGGAGATGTTTTGTCGAAATTGAGCGCTTCCTGAGGAATAACTCAATTCATCCATCGCCAATCCATACTGAACATGTGAAACCTATTAGGTCGGGGAAGGAGCGCGCGGCAAAATCTCGAAGTCCAGCGGGATCTATGGACATCAGCACCTTATTTGCTCGACGATGTAATCTCGTTAGATGGCATTGCGTTCGAGGGGAAGAAAGAGCTAGAATTGGGGATTGGATTGAGTTTCTATGGACTAACCGGTGACGAGTTAGCCAACTCCTAATTGCCACGATTTAAAAATCTCGGCTGCGGTCTTGGACAAGGCTGTTCAGGAGAGGCTGCTTGTCTCCACGATAGCGTAACGCTCATTTCGCGCCGCGACAAGACCGTAGTGGACGTCTTTATGCTTGGTTGGGCCCAGTCCAAGAACGCCAAATTACAGCTAATTTGGACCGTACCACCCACCAATAGCCAATCTAATTTATCAACAAGCGAAAGAAAAATCATCAAGAAAGAAGCACCACGCGGGGAGTTTTTTAACTTTTATGATTTGTTGAGATCAGTTTAGACAGTTAAACAAGCTACACATTTCAGTAAAGATTTACTAACAACCTAGTCCAGTCCAATATAGATGATACCCAGATCTAGCCAGAAAGGTAGATGATATAGGGAGCATGTGGGTATCTGACGAGAAGCATACCTCCAGACGTCGACGCCGGATAGCTGGATGGTGAATACGAATGGGAATATACACAACGATGAAAGGAAACGCTCAACCCTCCCTCCCCAACCAAACATATCGTTTAAGAGAAGCTGACACGAAGGGTCTCTCCACCCTGGGGAATCGAGCAGCCGCCACCAACGCCAGCCATAATAGGGTCGTAGCCCTGACCACCGCCGTTGCTGGAGTCGCAGTTAACGAGCTCATAGCCGGTCTCGCAAGATGAGGCGCCGTTAGTGCACTGGTAGACGCAGGTGTTCATGTCCGAAGTGCAATACGAGCCCTTGGCGGAGATGCTGTTGCCGTGCATGTTGACGTTCTTGGAGACATCGAATGCGCCGGTGCCGGGAGTGCCGTCGACGGGGAAGTTCATCTCGATCCAGGTATTGTCAACGGCGCCCCAGAACGAGAGTTTAGTGTCTGGGTAGACAGGGGCGCAAGCGGAAGGGACGTTCCCAGCCCAAGAGGCGGTGTAGCTCTCGCCCGGCTTAAGCGCCACTGTGAGTTCGGGCTCATATTTGTTGAGACACATGCCAGCGAAGGGGTCCGATGCGTCTCCCTTGACCCAACAGAAGACAGTTACGTCTACGTTGGCGTCGTTCTGGAACTTGACCTTCCACTTGCTGCTATCGCCGAGCCAAATCCTGCCGTTGGCGTTCTTAGCGTTCTTGCCCATTCCGCTAATTCCAAGCTTCTGGACCAGATCCGACACACCCGACATTATGTCACCAACAGCATCCTCCAGTTTATCGACAATACTCTCTTTGGTCGACTCGGGGGCTTTCTCGGACGTAGGAGCAGGGGTGTATTTAGGAGCCTCGGATGTAGCCTCGACCTTGGGGGCAGCAGAGGTAGTTGGCTCTGGCTCCGGCTCCGGTGTGGGCTCTGGGGTTGGCGTAGGCGTAGGCGTAGGCGTCGGAGTGGCGGACGAGGAAGCGAAGACAGAGCTCCAGTCTACATGGCTATAGTCGATTGTGTTGAAGTCCACGCTACCGACATCAACGGCAACCTTATTCCAGTCAACATCATAGCTGGGGTTTCGCTTCACCTCTCTGGAGAAAGCAGTCAGTGCGCTGCATAGGATAGGAGAGGATAGGACAGGATAAGAGACGACTCAGGATACTCACGCGTGGCGACGTGCATGGAAGCTGGCGTGGCGGACAGAGAGGGCAGCGGCCTGACCGACGGCAAGGGTGCTTAGCACCAATGTAGATGTGCAGCGCATTGTTAAGAGCGTATTTTATGGTGGTTGGATATGGATATTGCGATGCGAATATGGGGATCGTTAACGTCGTAGAACGGGGAGTTGGCGAGGAGTCAATAGGGGAACGCGGGAGACAGCGAATGACGAGCTGGTGAGCAAAGGAGTGACTGAAGAACAGACAGTAGGCCCGCGTGAAAGAGTGAACGCGGGATAATGGCTGCTCTAAGCAAAAGGAAGGCGAAAGGGCGGTCTCGTAACGCTCGTGAGGGTAAAAGAGAGCATAAGAAGAGAAGGGAGAGGCGCGCGAGGCGGACGAGAGCCACGCTTACCCATCCTGTCTTCAGCCGGCGAGCTCAGACTCATACTCAGACTCAGGAGCCTGAGCCGGTCTGAGCGCATGTTGTGGAGACAGACTAGGGCCTCGATTGCTGCTCATCTCCCGTGCATCTGCCCTTCCATAAGAGGACTAGCGCGGCGGCCCGAAAAAGAACAATCACCGCACTTCATCGCTCCTCATCTCGCGCGCGGCCAATAGGCATGTGTGCCTGGCGAGTAGGGACTGGGGATTGCGAGCGCTGATTGGTGTGCCTGGATTCGCGTCCCCTGGCCGGCGTCTTGGTGGGGTCTTGGTGTCCGACGTTTCAGGTCCTGGGAGGGAGACAATGAAGAGTCTGGCGAAAACAGGCTGTAGCACGCACACACACTATTGCTGTCGCACACCTCTCAGACGCACGTGTTGGCCATCCATTTGCCCATCTACCGGGTCCTAGTAGCTGCGCTCACCGCTGACGTCTGTGGCCTTTGTCCAACGACTCCTGCAATGGGTTTTTCCGCCTGCTACGTATGTACTGTACTGTACAATATCGTCGCGTCGTCTTCCTTCTGTGCCCAGGCACGGACAAGACGCGCAATTCATTGCGATTTGCGCTTTAGTGGGGACCCGTAGTCTGCACCACCACGCTCATTGGCACTGGGGGCGCGGTGTGTCCCTAAACGGCGCTGTCTTAGGACGTTAAACTATGGTCGACCACCAGCGCTCGGCAATTCAAAACCACTTCCAGAGCGTCTGCGAACGCAAAGCAGTTATTGTTGGATTCTGCTCAGATGAATTCACTGACTCCACTTGGAATCGAAACTCCTTCGCCGCAGGAAGCCGCCGAGCGAACAAGCTTGTTCAGCCTCTGTGATGTTCTTTTCGCGCCTCGACGGCTTACAGCGCCCAACCAACCATGATCAACTATCCACCACATCACAACATGGTTCGTCAGCGCTGCAGCAGTGACGCAAGCACACCTTTTCAAAACACTCTGCAGGCACGGCATCTCGCTGCAGGTGAGCCATTTTCCTCTCTCCATTCAGATGCGCCGATGCAGCTACACTACAGCCCTGCCACAAGGCACGGCCGATAAGGACTTATCGCAACGTGGTAATCGCTGCGTCGGACGCGAGGCAGCTGCTACATACACCATCCTGCCCGTCCAGCCAGGAACAGGTTTTCATCCCATTATCAACGGCTTGCTAGCGACCGTCAGCAAGCGAGCCAGCGCTGATAAACTGTGGATTAACGTGGAGCATGGTAGTTGTGGAGATTAGCCCTGCTACTTCGGCAACTCACAATGTGGACACATGGTTGTTGCCACGCACTCACCCAGACGCACATGTAAATTTTTTTTTCTTGGTTGCAGTAGTACTGCCATATGAAGGCGCCCCATATTTTTGAAAGGAAATTTCTTTTTCTGTTTCATATTTCCACATTTATTGTCGAGTTTTTATTCGTCAGAGTCGCAAATTTTGCATGTCCCAATTTTCTTGTCCGCTCTTTTTTGGCACGATATTTCTCCTCCGGACCGAGAGTGCGCGCTGCAATATAAACGGCTCGTGCTGCATCTCTAGCCACGTTGTCTGTCCTCCGAAATAACGATGGTCGAAGATCGATGATCATGTCATCGTTTAGCGCTGCGGATCGGTCGATAGCAATAGGAAACCATCAGCTTAGTCTGGTCGTGCATGTAGATAAGACGGGTAAGCCTAAATAAATGTGTATGTCCGTATGTATGTATACGATCAGCGGGCTTGGCGAGGGATGGAACGAAGCAAGGATGGTGATGTCAGATTATACATACAGTAGACTACGTATGTATGCATGTTCTGTTAGGAAGGCGCTCTACATGTGTATGAAGGAATGGAGTCAGTATACTTGGAGAAAGATTCTTAGATTGGATTATACTTGGATTGTACTAGCTCCGTTCGTATCATGCCTAGATACCTAGTATATACGGGTACGAGGATAGATAGGGTTGGGGCTAAGTTGAGTTCGATTAACCTTATCGATTGGCTTATCGATATTCTGCCGTGCAGGTAAGTTGAGTTAGGTTGGGTTAGGTTGAGTTGGTGCGGCGAAAGTGTTATGGAAACTTAGTACTAACTACCACAGGGAAGAGTTTGTTGGGTCCTAGACACACACTACGATGCGGAAGTTTGGCAGTGGGATTTTTATTTTTTAGGAACCCCCTGGCCCCCCCCCCTTCCCTTTTTTTTTTTTTAAAAAAAAAAAAAAAAAAAAAAAGGCCTTAATTGTTTGAAGATGTTTGGCTGATAGAGCATTTACTATGAGGATCGAAACGAGGATAAAAAGAGCACATAGTGATGCCGAGTGAGTGGATCGAACGTATTACGAGTCACTGTTTCATGTCCACCGCCGTTTTTGTGGCGTGGTTTGCAACTTCCCCTTTTTCTAAAGGATTATTTTGTGCGATAGAACTTGTATGGCGTTAATGCTGGCGGATCGATGGATTGATGGACGAGCACCGGACACGACGTTTTGCACCCCACTGCGATGCCATATAATAGGAAGTCGATTCGATTAGATATGTAGTGTCTAATAGTTTCAGCGTTTGCTGTGAGAGTGTTGTGTCGCGGGTTGAAACGCTGGTGGTGTTTGAACCGCTAAGTCTGTACGTACATGTGTTGTAGCGGGGGGGTTTAATTCCGTAGAACGTGATGGGATGGGTTAGGTTACGGCTGTCTATGGAGTCGGTTGTGGTTCTTGGTGGGGAGTGTACTGGTGGGAGGAGGAAAGTGTGGGTCGTGTATTCATTCATGTTTCTGGTACTCAGGATGAATGCTTTTATTCATGTTGCGGCGTGGATGTATACGATATCCCCGCTACAAGATGTCTAGATTGCCGAGCGGGAACGGATTACGGTACGACAGTGCACAGACGATATATTTAGAGAGCTGGAGGATGATGTACGATGGTACGTTTGCGTTTCGAGCTTGACGGCTTGGGTTTTTCGAAATGCAGTGTAAGTACAATGTCTCGTTCATTTCATTGCACTACCATAAGTATCTATGCTATGCACATAGTATATTGCACGCACTTTAATCTAAGTGCCGGGACGTGTAGAAGCCAATGTGAGAATGTGCTAGTCTGGGTTGGAGGGTTAGGTTCCGTCACACCTTGTGCCCATGTCGGCTAGACTATCGAACGCTGGGTTCGAAATGTCGGTGATGATGGGACTTAGAAGGAAGCTCATGATCTTTGTAGGAGAGAGAGAGGTGAGAAAGAAGAAAGGTCATGAGAAAGGTGAATGGAGACGAGAAAGGAGAAAGGAGGAGGGAGAATATCATAATTTTGATACTGATGGATTCGATTGTCAAATAATTCTGTAGACTGGCTAGATTTTGCAAGTATCCAAGATGCTTAAGGTCTTATGATTAACACTCATGCGCGAGATATTACTAAATTGATGGAGAATGGAGTTAAGATGTTGGATTGATTTTGCAGATTTCTGGGACGTCTGATAGTTTACCACTAGGATTTTTCCTTTTTCGCACTGTTATGCTATTCCCTTTAGGGAGAACAGGGCGCAGTGATTCCTGAATCTTATGTGTATCATTATTATTATCTTCCGACCGACTCACTCCTGTTAGAGCTCCTATATTGTATCATTGTCTGTTTTCTGCAGGTTCTCATCAACTTTAGGTGTCGATCCGATAATAGGGTGGCTTGCTCGTAAATCGATCAAGCCATTATTTAAGTCATGAAGTTTTCAGAGTCCGGCTATTTCAAAAACCGATTAGATAATGTTTAGCCTGATTATCAAGTTGATGAATCCGACAAGCTACTTTTCACGATGTGCATGTAAGTGGGCTTCTGGGCGTAGAGGGACCTACAGTCGTAGCCGGACACCTTTTCTCAAGTTAACCATCGACCCACGAACAAAGCAGAAAAACCACCTAAATTGAAGAGAAAAGCAACCAAATCGCTCTAATTATGTTGCAAAAAATCGTATTTCATCAGACAATACTGTTCATTAGTCATTTCTCGGACGTTGAGATATAGGTTGAGGATTGAGTATGCTAAGCCACTACTAGTCTAGCCCTTGCTGGAAGACTAAGCGTGTAGGTCTGCTGAATCCCACAACTCAACAACAATCCTACTACCCTCTTCTAACAATATAACAGCTAATAGATTATTTCTGCCTACATCAAGATATACGTTTCTTGTGCTGCGCCACTCTCTCAGGTTTCTCCGAAACTTCCAGGTTGAGCGTTCTTGGATCTTCAGCCTCCCATCCATCACTCCAGGTATCATGTAATAATCCACCCAAACGAGTTCACAGACCGCTCTTCCATCATGCCCATTGAATGTACAGATTGCCTAGCTAGTATTCCAGTTCCAGGATCGAATGGTACCATCGGCCAACGACGATAACAGGACATTTTTGGCGGAAGGGTCGTCGGGAAATTGTGTAGCGATTTTGGTATATCTCGTCCAGGTAGCGATTTGGGCATCAGTGCTGATGTCCTAGACTCGCACGTCGCCCCTTGACGCTCCTGTAACAAGCAAAGTGTCATCTTTATTCGGTCCAATAGTGTGAATAAAGCGGGTATGTCCCCGCTGGATGTGAAGGCAGGAATCGGTGGTCAGGTCCCAGAGGAGTACTTTGCCATCATAGCTCGCTAATACTAGCATGTGTTAAAACTTTAATCATCCATGTACGCTCATTATCTCCGGACAGAATAGACGATTTCTGGAAAGAGAGTGTATCCCAGACCATTATAGCGCCATTAGTTGCACATGAGACGGCGACGGATAGATTGAGAATAAGTACAGTGTCTGATATTCCGCCTGCATAGCTAAAGAGATCGACCAGATTAAAGCTGGATACAAGTTAGTACGATGCCACGAGTCCGGAACGCACACCTTCTTAGGGCTCGCCTAGTTTTTATATCCCAGAGATTTATCGTTCTATTGTTGTGCGCGATGGAGATAGTATGATCGCGACAGCCCAAATCCCATAGTCTATTAACGCTGAAGGTTGTTTGTCACGGTGCGAGATTCTCACCGCCACTGTCTTGAAAATTGTAAGGTTTATGTATCGCAGGATCCCTATTATGGATTCGCCCTGATATCATGTGATACCTGGAACAGATAGTATAAATAGCCTTGATCCTCCATAGATATTTGTCATGGGGATTTTGGCAAGCCTGCCGAGGTGTATTAGATATCGTCGTACGACATCACGGTCGATATCACGCTGGATATTGGCTGATATACCTCTTTTCCATGTACATGAATATGGCCCGCTAGCCATTTTCAATCAAGCAGTTCAGTTCCTCATCTCCCTTCCTAAGACAAGATTCGCCTCTCATCACAATATTAATCAACATAGTTCTCCTCCTCATGTGCCCTGATACTTTATGGCATTCCGGCAAGGTAAGACACCGGCCGAGTGAGTATATATTAGAATCATCAATGTCCGCATTGAAGTACTGTGGGACAAGAGATCAAGGCAATGCACCCGTTAGGTGAGTAGAAGTAAGTTACGCGAAACGGTTGTCTTAGACTCACCAGCAACCATAGGGCTGAGCACGGCGTATTGGGGCACTGCGGGGCGTCGGCCTAAGCCAAGACACACGGAGAGTGCATATAAAAACTTGGGAGACCCAGTCATCAGATCCATCGACAATCTCATGACATAGCAATTAGAGCATGTGGGCGAACAGAAATTGAGAATTAACTAAATGCATTCTATTGGAGAACTAGAGAGCAAAGCAGATAGTAAGCAAATGGCCTCTACATAACATTAACCCCGTGGTTACTGTTAAAAACTTCTTCACACATGTCCAAGCGCTCAGTATCCCCTTAAAATTTCATTCTCTAAGGCGTACAAGCCAAGATATCAAAACCAAATGGATCGACTCCTAAGCTCTGACAATCTCCACAAGCCAACGAGTCGCAGGACGTGTCATCACCTATTCTACTGCATGAATAATCCAAACAACTTAGATCTTCAACCATTTCATGTTCCCTATGCCATTTAAACATATCGCCAGGTTCGCTCAGGCCGAAGACGCGAGATCCGGCGCTGGGTCTACAGCTACCAGAGAAAATACCTGCGGTGGCGCAGCTACAATCATTTGGTTAATAGATGAAGTTGATGATATTGAAGGAATGAGAAGAATAAACAGGGAAAAGGTTAAGAGGTAGAGAAAGCCGGTTTAAGGACAACTTACATTTCCCAAGGTTCAATGTAAACACTCTTTATGAATGTTTCTTGATATTTGAATGACAACAAGCCGTAGCCAGCGAGACAACTCGCCATTGAGATAATCTACTCGGATTATCAGCTTTGAATGAAAGTGGCTTCTTTCTCCGATAGAGTCTCCTTACGCAAGAAGTACTAGGAAGACCTCTGGCAGCTATGTCAGCTGGGTAACCACGGGTCTCGAGTTCAGCACGATAGCCTCGCTCCCAGGAGGGATCATTCTGCTGGTTTGTGCGTTTTGGAAGAACATTGGAACCGCTGCCGTATTTGGGGAGGGTAGCCCCGAGAGCAGAAGATGTAGAGAGAAGGATTATAAAGAGATCATTGAAATACATGGCGAAGAAAGTCCTAGTGTACGTAGCCTTGGTTGAAAAGAACCACGGTTGTAATAAAGATGGGTTTGAACAATGTTGAGCTGGTTCAGATGAAAGTCTGATAGGGAGGATATGCGTCCTACTGTTGCAAGCAGTATTATATATATGAAACTCGTCGTAGCATGATGCCAGATTACGCGGCTCCATATGCATCTTCGAAGGAGTCGGTTGAGATATTGTTTGTCTCGAGTTGAATCGTGATGGAGGCGGGGGCCATCATCAAGTGACATGCCGTCATTTGCGTAGGGCTATTACCGAGTAGTATCGCCGCTGTACTGCTTAGCCGCCGGATCCTGTACAAGGTATAGTACAAATCTGTGAGTACGTGTTTTGTGCCCACTAGAAACGACGAGCGGAAGGATTTTCCCAATGTTGTGATCAACTCGATATATACATTTTGCTTCAAAATAAGACCTCCTATCTCACCCAGAATCCTTGAAGGATCCTCTCGTGAGTCCATGCAACACAATGTGCCGCCGGGCTATCATAAGGACTAGACACCTCACACCTTGACCTCATTTCTGATTATAAAGCAGCACGGCAAATCTTCTGAGGGGAGTTTTGAAATCACTCTGATTAGAATTACCTTAAGAGAATAGGGAAATAAGACGAGGGATTTTAAGTCACTGGACTAGCGCTAGCTGCAGGGTCGAAAAGAGCTCCTATTTTAGGTTGAAGTCAATCTGCCTACGCAACTCAGGTTAACCATGTCCAAATATACTGATGTCGGGCGGAATCCGAAAGTCTCTAAGGAATTTTTAACATGCTTTCTAACTCCCCTTGGGCCAATTTCTGTGGGAATCCCCTTTATTTTCTCGTTTATTGAGAGTATGTTCGTTTTCAAGCCGGTCTCGAATTGCAACTGCGCTCACATGGCAGATACCCGCCTCAGCCTTTCTACCTGCATCCTGTTCGAACTTAAGAATAGTTCCAAATATTTCAATCAGCTCGCTCATAAGCCATATTTTTTTCATCTTGGCAAAGAAAGGAAATACAATAAATTGATTGGGACACTACTACATTCCATCTCATATATACAACTATTTAATGGAACGTGCCTGTTTGTCCCTCTTCATACTAACTCCTCAGGGCTTACGAGTGGAAAAAAGTATTTCTGCATTATATTACGCATTATTCTTTGTTCAGGCATGGAGATCACGTGTGGAAAATAGGTTTATCGCATGTAGTGTGCCTTGGTAAGGTATGAAAATTTGGCCCGTGGCATCTGTTAAGAATTTTTGCGACACTTTAAATCCAATGACAAAAGCACATATTGCTAGTCCTCGACTGGGCGATCGAAATAAGGGAGACGAGATCACGGTAGAATGCTGCCTAACTCTGAAAACGGGATGCTTTTTTTGCCTTGTGACGACGTTTTGCCTAGAGGCATTTTACCTTGCGGCAACGAGGCAAAACGTCCGTAAGTCATGTCGTAGATGATAGGTTCTAACTGCCCGATTCGCCGCGCTTGACTGGCTTGGCCTAGACGTGGCTTAAGAATTGTCGTCAACGCCCGCGTATTAAATCTTATCGATTGGTGTATTGGAAGTAATAGGTTTTAGCACCGCCTTAATACGTTCACGCAAGCCACAGCGTGTACAGTCCCAATCATAAAGCATGCCTCACCAGTGAAGGGGCATCAGGAGCTGCATGCATGGCTAATCATACTTTGAGGATTTTGCCTTAGCCTTAGACATTGTGAGGCAAAAAGGGCTTGGACACCGCCAGCCGAAGTGCGCATGTATAAAATCGAGGATCAACGTCACGTCCGACTTTGACTTTGCTTATCCCGCACGACCGGCATGGAGAACTTCGAAAATTTGCATGCTGTTTTTCTCTTCCATTCATTTGGACAATTTTTATCCCATAGTGAGATTCAAAAATTGCGCCGCAAGCTTCAGAAATTTTGGGACATGAGAAAGAAGCTGAGTATTATCCAAGCGCGATGTCTAGGTTGTGACCGGGGCAAATGGATCCATGACCAATATTTCGATGATGGATTCCAAGAGTACTATAAGCCTAACGGTAAACTGGACAAGATTCTGCGGAATTATGAAATTAGCAAGAAAGAAAATCGTACCTTATTACCTTTTTGGGACTGGTGGATGATTCGTCGCGAGGTGGCCCCTTGGGGTCTAACGCCTCTTGATGAAGAATTCCCAAAAATCGAGTCGGAACTTAAGAAACTCAGATTAATTGAAGAGGAAAGACAGCAAGAGGAAGAGATGGAACTCATCAAGCGCTTTGTCAGACTTCTCGCAATACTTTTTGCGGGAATTTTTGCGGTCTTTCTCTTCTTTTGCAACTTCTCGGGATTTCCAAGCAAATACCGGCCCCCTTGCAAGACCATGCCATGGACTATTCGATCATCGCTAGTGGTCCTCTGGGGCGTGTGCTGGATGTTCTATAACTCCCCACCAGCTACCGAGACGGATCAATCCAAGGCAATCTGGGCGGCCGAGCCACCGACTGTTTCACTGGATGATTCATTCTATGGTATTATCACATATCATCCCTTCTCTGTTGAGATGTTTCTGACAGCCGTATATAGACAAGTATGATCCAGCACAATACCAATCTATTCTGGATGCCTTGGACACTCCATTTGACTTTCCTCGTGAAGACTTGGGAATTGTTCACCAGCAACCGTCAACCTCCAAGATTTCTCCGATCTCTGGCTCTTCAGATGCTTTCTTGGATTCATTTGATTCCTTTCAGGAAGGTAAATTTCCATTATATTCGGCCTCGAAGCGTAGCTCATGTGTGTGGCTTAGGACAAGACAACCAGGAGCTGATAGGCACCGGAATTCTATTCGCCCCCCAAAAGCCCCAAAGCCTGCAAATGATGACAATGCAACACTCTGTGCCAGCAGCTGATCGTATTCTTTGTCGTCCGAATGGGTACGAACCGCTTATTGCCCCTGAAGAAGATGCGACCTATGCCATAGAACGGAGAAGTTCCAACGGGCTGCTCCAGTCAAGCACAGCAATGGCTGGCTCGCTTTGGCCAGTTTTCAGCTCAGTCGCCGATCTGCCTACGGCACAGGCTACTAGTGATCAGATTGCCCAGAATGGTGCCCCCCCACGGACGCCAACGACTATCAGTCAGCCAGCGCATCCCCACGGGTAGGTTTACATTTTCTAGGTGCCCAAATCTTTACAGATTATACTCGACATATGGCAATAACCTCATATCCTCAGGAACCGAACAATCTAAACTAACACATCCCCCAGCAACAGTACCAACCAATCCGACAAACCTTTCAAGTGCAAACTCTCCACCTGCCCCCACTCAACCCAAGGCTTTCGCACCAAAGGGCTCCTCGCCCGACACACAAAATCTAGGCATAGAGAGCTTCTTTCCCGCGACGCAGCAGCCCGGCCAAGCAACCAGCTTTATTACTGTCCGGATCCAAGCTGTAACCGCGCCAGTAAACCTTTTGCCCGCAAGGATAACCGAGATAACCATGTTGCGAAGCAGCATAAGAGTCTCGCATCTGGTCATTCGGTTATTGCGCAGGGTATCTCCAATATCACGACTGGCGCGAAATGCATTTGGAGCTCTGATGAGGGTAAGATCGTAAGTCCTGCCAGTCCGGTGCTTGCAGCAGGGCCCAGCACCGGCAAACGAAGACGCTCGGAGGAGACGGCATCATCGCCGGGAAACAGTGGCTCTGTCAACGAGGTTGATAAACTCCGGGTGGAGAATGCGCAGTTGAAACGGAGGATAAGGGATCTAGAGCAGAGGGAGGAGACACTACTGTTCGCTATTAGGAATATGAAGCCTTCTGATTAGGAGATATGTCACGGGTATGGCGTTCGGATAGCAACTTAACACACATTCATATTGTAATCACGACCTTGTCTTCATTTATGTGAATTCATGTTTCTTATGCCCCATCCTGCCCTCAAGCAAAACGAAAAGAGTTATCATAAATCCTACCCGATCGTCACCATCTCAAACACCCACATACCCATCATCCATTCCTTCTTACACAATGCTTCTCTACTAGAAATCTTCATCCTGCCTAAAATCCTACCAGGAAAGAAAAAGTGAACTGACCAAATATTCAAGACACATGACAACGGGTATCTCGAATAGCAAACAGTAACAGCAACAATATAGGAACAAATAACCGAACAGCAAAAATACAACTACAACAGCTATGCCAGGGCAAACATAAAAGTGATAATGTATATCCAAGTCAAATCGACAAGTTCCACCAATCGAGTCCCCAATGATAAACACACTAAAACACTTACGGCACCTCCCACCTCGATGGAGGAATAGGGAGCACACTATCCACAACGCACACCTGCATGTGAAGAGAAAGAAAATCGGTCTGCATTTCCCTGCAGACGAGTCATTCCCGATGTGGAATTAGAAGCGAAACGCCATCAATGCCAAATGCACAGCACATATAAAAAGAAAAGGATCCAAGTCAAAGAAGGTAAAAATTTCAGCGGTCATGGTATCTCGTCAAAATCAAGAGTATAAAAAAAAAAAACTATTTCCTCCAACCATCCCAGACTAGATATCCTCTTCTTCATCGCTCCGTAGATTTACCACCCCGCACCCCCACCATTCGATTGCCCGTATCCTTTTCCGAAGCCATCAGGAGTAGTTGTGTTACTTCTCTGCGCAGGGTCCAGCCCCCATCCCTGTTGCCGAAGAGGCGCCGTTGCACTTCGCTGCTGCTGCGAGCCGCCAGGCGGCCCTCGGTTCGGGAGCGAGTTCGATGCCTCGCGGCGCTGGATGGCTGACTGAAGAGCGGCGGGAAGCCCGGCGCGAGGGTTGGAGGGCGGCGCCGTTCCAGAACGCGACGGAGGTGGCAATATGAAGCTGCCACTAGGACCTTGTTCTTGGGCTAGTGGTCTGGCACGGAGTGCGGTAGGGAGCTGTGGTGGCCCGAAGTCGTTGAGTCGACTCGAGTCATTCGCATTCATATAGCTGGACTGAGGTGTAGTGTCAGCGGGAGTAATATCCACTGGAGACATTTCGTAAGAGGCAATTGATTGCGGGCCTCGGCTATCGTATGGAGAAAAGGTTGGGTCTCCTAGCGGAGAAACACCAGGACGGCGGTTGGAAGGATACTGAGGGTTGCCTCGGGATGGTGGCGGGCCCCGAGGATCATTAGGTAGAGGAGAAATAAGCTGGGGAGACGGGGAGAGGCGTCCGTTTGAGTGGTTGGTATTCACAGGGGGGAGGGGGCTCCGCCGACCCTGAGACATGGGTGAGTATGGTCGCGACGGTAGTCCCTGAGGCATAGATCGATTCCCAGGCTGGCTGCTGAAGTAGTCGGCGTTTCGATCTAGAGGCGGCATGGGAGGTACTGGGGATGACTGGCCCATGCCGCTAGCCTGGCTTAGGAGAGGAGCATTCGAGCTAAAGCTCACATTAGTGTCCGACCGGTTCGGATACGGTCGCTCATTTAACGAGGGTAGAGAAGGTTGCTTCATTGCACCAGTCCTTGTTGTGCTCACTGAGTTCATCGTGTTCATCGTATTCGTGCGTGTAGGCCCAAAGGAAGAAGAGCCTCTAGTTGTAGTGCTCATGGTGTCCGATCGTGCCATCGAGTATATCGAAGAATTGTCATCGTCACCTACAAGGCTGGGTAGAGTGGGGGCTCGGTGGGATGGGTCGAGGTCTCCCTTCTTCATGGCTCGCTGTTCTTCTTTTCTGCGCTTTAAGTCTTGCTTCTCAATTGCTTTCCTGACCTTCTTATTCACGATTCTCTCCAGACGTTCCTCAATCTTCTTTCGGCAATAGTTTGACAAGCTTCCATCAGTACTGGGGATGTAGTGCCAGAGAAAGAAGACATAGAAGATGACAGAAAGGATCAAAGATAGTGCTGCAATAGTCCAGATGAAGAGGGAGAACAACATAGTGAAGTAGATAATGGTCTCCTGCTTGCTTCCGGTCTTTGCCATGGTCTCGATATTCATAAAAAACTGCTGGAATCCAGACCGACCCTCTGTGGCTGCATGCTCGCCAACGGGTATAATCTGAGCTTGCATGACAGCCCAGAGAGTCAAGGCATTAATGACAATTCGCGGTCCCTGGGCAATGATGATGATGAGAGCGCCTATTCTCGTCAGCTCGAGATTGCTCTCACAAAGACGAGGAGATAAATCCCTACCCTTGAACTGGAAGTAGACAAAAAGGGCGATGTAGTCTACTCCTTTTTTACTCCTTGTCAGTTCGGCAAAAACCAAGAATCTCCTCCACCCTTGGCCCTCCTTTGTGATGCGCATACTCTGGTAAATAGCGGCAAGAGGTTCGAGGTAGCTCTCGGCGACGCCACCCGAACGTATAACACGGACGGCCCTTATCCATCTGTATACGAGGAAGACATAGGAGATGATGATAGTCACGGCAAAGATCCACTTGGCGATGTCAAAGGGGACCTTTGGCTGAACCTGGCTCGACCATCGGTTGAAGGCAAGCAAGGTAATGGCGGTGTAGGCATCGGCCGCATAGACGGCAATGGATACAAGTACGAGTATCCACAACCAAACGTAGGAGAAAGGAGCGAGGCAGGAGGTGGATTTGAAGTCGGAGAGTGTCTGTGAGACAAATTAGCAAACAACACATACACCGAGGTTGCGCGCGGCCCCCAAACCAGAGACGTAGCAAGGCTAGGACATACAATATAATCCCACTTTTGTTCTTCCAGGACCTCTATTGCCTTCTCGCGATCTCCGCAGCAGCCCATGGCTCGTGTCGGTCGGTATTATTAGGTAGTGTAAGTATCCGCTCAACGGCTATCGTCTCTTCCAGCCCAGCTGTCGGATATAAAGGAGTGTCGTGAGTGGCTGCTATGACATCTAGTCGCGCTCTTTGGCCTCAATGGCTTCAAAATCTGTGGTTATGTGGTGGTGACAGTCCCGCTGCACACCACTAGAAGAGCGGCGAAATGAGTGACAGGGGAGTTGGTTTTGTTGAAAGGAGAGAGCGAAGAGGCTCTAAGACAGAGGGGCCAGGGAGTGTGTGAGGCGCCCGGTTCGGTGGAGGTTCGGGATGCTAGTCGTGGTCTTTGCGCATGATGTGGACCGACTGATGGGGCAATGGGTGTCTGAGGCAGGTAATGCTTAAAATGTTTCGATGGCGGATAAACCGAGCCGGGCGCAGTGGTGCTGGCGGGATATATCAATACGCCAATGGGCGCAATTGGCGTTGTTCTGCTACTATATTGTGGATGCGCTGGGGAATTGTGCTTGCCCTGGCGGGACGGTCGGCCTGGGGAGAGTGAAAGGAGCGGTGGACGCGCAGAAGAATAGCGCGAAGGGGTATCGCAAAACAATAGCAGCGCAAAGGGAGGGGACTGTGGAAAGGAGTGACTCGAGAGGAAGAGACGGTCAGGATAGTACACGGCGTCTACGTGGAGCTGTCGGTCATGAAGACGGACACAAGTGGTGGTGAGGGATGGGCCGCTCTCCCCTTCGGGCGGTCGCGATGGAGGAGGGAGTGGTCCCAACCGCACCTTCTCCATGTTCGGCGGCTGCTCGGCACCCTGTCCAGCCGTCTCCGCGTTTGAGATGGCGGATCAGGGGTGGCTTACGCCAATAGCCTCGCGCATAGAGCGGGCTCCCGTTTGGTGTTGCGCCTCACCATCGCCAAACGGGCAATCGAGCTAGCCTGTTCCTGCGCTAGGCTCGCTTTACACCCCCAATGCTCATAGCGTCTTCGGATAGATTGTGTTCTTCCACGCTGATAACATACATATAATATAAGCGTCCTGTCCACTCGCTCAGCGCCTGCACGGCACCATCTCCACTCGTGTTTACAGCCTGCAACTCCCAGTCCGTACGGCGTCCATCAGGACGAACACCGGTGGCGAGTCTCGCGTGGGCGCTGTGCCCTCAGACTACGTCTAAGAATGGAAGAGCGTGCTTCTGTATGGCCCTTTTCGGTGCAATTGCAACGGCTCCTGCATTTACCGTGCAGCCCATGTCAGCGTTGTGCCACGCTCCATGTCTGAGCCCACGAAGATCCAGCTGCAATCGAACCACAGCTTTCTCTCCCAGACGCTCGGGTGCCCAGTGCCGCTGACCTCCGCACCCGATTGTCCTCTCTCAGATCCTTTACAAGAATGATATACTAGCGACTAATCGACATGTCGTGTCAATTCGGCGGGGTACATACGCTTTTCGGATCCAGGCCACTTGACTCTTAAACAAACCTTGACCGCCAGCTTCGAATGAACCTGGAAAAAAGGTTCCGATTCATGTAGTGCGACGGCTCTCTTTCACCCGAGGGCACGCGCGTACTGTTGAATGCCAGTCTCAAGTTTCAACCAATTGTCCAAATCATATAGCTTAGCGCCATGCCAGATCACACATTAGGTCTTTCGTGATACTGGATACAGCCAGCCGAGACTGTACCGATGAAAGCAATGACCATTTTCAGTGACAGGATGCAAGATCAATGACAATACGGGGTAAGCCTCATCTTTGAATGGTGGGTAGTCGTTCTAATTTAGGGTTTCAATCGATCTTTCTTGCGCTTCTTGTACAGCATAAATTATCTATTAGATAGTATAGAGCATTGGTACTCATTCATCTTCATCATTCCTTTTCGCGCTTCTTTTTGCTACAACAATTATCTACTAGACATTGCCTAGTACTTATTACAACTCCAAACGCGGCGGCATGAACCGATGCATTATTTCGAAAGACAATAGAAGATCATGATTACCGAATTCGGCATAAACCCCGCCTCTCAAACAGGTATAGACTCCTCACTGTCGTCATATTCACTTCATGTGCCTATTTCCTGCTACTTCTGTAACTCCAAATCCATATTCTCGAGGTCAACCTCTTCCCTCATTCCTGGCGCGGCTCCGCCACTCGGGGTGAGGGTCTTGTACATTCAACAACTCGGATGGATCTAACTTCCAAGGCTGATGTGTGCCATTTTAGGACGAGAGCGAAGGACGATCGTTCTATAGATAAGCCAGAATTTTATGTCCTAGCTGTTAAAAAGAGGTCGATAGGAACCTATGCATGAGTAGGGCTGCTTCATACCAAGGAAATAGATCTCTTTCGACGCGCGAGCTTCGGTGAGACAAATCATTTAAGCAATACAATCTAATGACTCTCGCTCTAATCAGCAGCTGATTATATTATGCTATTCTTTTATCCTAAGTTATTACATCACCTCTTTTGCATCCACCTAAAACCCAACCTTGTCGGTCCCTTCCCGAGCCGAACTGTCTAGAAACCGAAAAGACTGTAACACAGATTACTTTTCATAAACACTGTCCTATTTAAACATAGTGTAGTCTGGCCAAGAATCAACGAAACGCACAATGTAAGCTAACAAAATCTAACAAGCCATATCACGCCCACTAAGGATATGTAAGAGCTCTACAAGACTCCAAACACCCCACCCGTCGGACTCACAAGCACATCTGTATGACTCCCTCCCCATCTAGTCCTGTACGCCCCATCTTCCCTACACGCTTTCTTCCAGTCCCAATTCCTCAATCTCCATGCCTCCTTTCCCCTCAGCGAAATCATCGCCTGTGTTATCCCAATCGGCTGTATATTATTCCCCACGACCTCCTCGCTGACCTTCCTCATCTTTCCTGTTCCCCTCTCTTTTTGCTGCGACGGCCTCTTCCTCTTCAAATCTTTGTCCACGGTATACCCACCAAATTTCATACCATCGTCCCCGTTCTTCATGTCGAGCGATGTAGGTGGTGAATCCAACAGCGCAGAGCTCGGACTCGCGTTATATTCCGGTTTCTGGAACATTATGTTTCCCGCCGATGAAGGGAATGTCGGTGGAGAAGGTGAGAGAAATCCGGCGTTGACCCACACGGCTTCTAGCTCGTCTTCGACTTCTTCTCGAACCCCCTCGTAGCGCTCTTCTAGTCTGCTCATCTGGCGCGCGACGTCCTGCTCGCTAATCTCGCCACCGAATAGTTTTTCGGCTAGCAACTTAATTTCTCGGCTTATAAGAAGGAGGGCGTGAATCTTGTTTGCGAGAGGGAGTGAGAGGAGAAGTGTTGTTAGAGGTTTTATGGGTTTAGGAGTTGGATAGGAGAGAAGAACTAGGCGTGAGGGAGAGGGAGCAAAAGGCATGGTTTCAGGAAGTTTTCTAGGGGCTTTGATATGAGTGGTAGGGTTAGTAACTTTGGGCTTTTCAGGGCTGAGGAGAGACGCGGGTGGTTGGATCTTATATTCCGACAGCGATGGGAGCATTTTTAGGGGGCAGGAGCTCCTGCTTGTACTCCGTTTCTTTGCTGGGATATCTAATGACTTTGAGATGAGGACTGCGTAGCCTAATGATACGCTTGCTTTCGCTAAATCACGGCTGTTGTAGATTGTCTTTGGATAGGGTTTAGATGTGTAGTCTTTAGATGTTCTTCTGCACGTGTTTCAAGACAACCGCGGGCCGGCTACAAAGGCATTGTGCACTGTAATGCCTTTGCTATCAGGATAATGACAGTAATAGCATCATGTTCGTATGCGTTAGGAATTCTCTTTGCTATTCTTGTCTTTTGTCTCGCCGGTTCCTTTGTTTGCCCAGATTGCTGGTTCTAGTCAGAGTGGCATGCAAAATAAAAATATTTCTTGGCTATTAGGTTGAATACATCTAACGCTTCCGTTGATAAACTTTATGGTGCTGTTTATCTTATATCAAGCAATCGTTGGATTATCTCATAAATTCAAAATTATTAATTCGAAGATGGTCTAATTTGTTGAGCCTAGAGGATCATGGGACTGAAAGACCTTTCGTGTACAATCGTTTTGCATTGTACGAGATATTTTGCACAATACTTTGTCCTCAGCCACTTGCTTTCAACCAACAACAATATGTAATAACATTCATAAAGCCAGGCCGTTGCGAGTACACAATTCTGTTCCTATCATCCCGCCTATATAGAAATGAATCAAGGCTAACCAAGTAGAGTCTCAATCTAACATCTGGTTGTCGACCAGCATTGCCTTGTAATTGTACTCTGCGGTCACTCTCCGGAAGAGTTGAAGAAAGGTTTGGTTCTATCAAGATTTGATCAGTTGGCTAACCATGCCTATCTCTAGAAAAGAACATAAGGGCAGAGGAGCTCAGAACCCGCATGATGCCTGCCAATATCGCTGTAGATGCGGCTCCACCTCAAGGAATCGATATGGGAGAAGCGATAATTACCAATCTCTTCCACGTTGGAACCCTTGCAATAAGCCTTATACCTTTTCTGCAAGGAGAGAGGGCTCTAGACTAAATGGCAAGTTCGAGACTCGGCGCAAAAGCCGCCCTAGCGTGGAGACCAAGGCAGAGCATGAATCGCCCAGCCTGAGTAAAGGAGAATGTACTCCAGAGATAGTTAAAAAGGGTTCGGTCACGTACGGAACGGTCTACATCAGCACGGACGACTACACAGATGATATTCTCGACTTCCGCAGTAGAGAGGATTCTTCAAGTAGCAGTAGCGATGGATACGAGAACGACGACCCATGCCGACCCAGGCTATCCTCACGGCTCTTTGACCCTCGAGTCCAGTCCGATAAGCGTAGACGTGGTCATCTACATGATTCTATAGATGTTGAGGGTCAGTTCCAGATGGACCTCCTATGGGTACAAGAGTTGCTGCATCACATGAAAGCATTCTATGACACAGTGACAGTATACAGCTATGAGCTTCTGAAGCCTGGTGACATCATCTACTACCTGGAAGCCTATGTCGTTCCCATATACTCGGCCATGCGGAAAACGCTCGTCTCCAACCATTCCTCTGCCGCGGTGAATCTTAAGGGTAGATTCGCGATCGTCGTGAACGTTTATGGCGATAGTGTCAAGGTTGCCAACATCTACACCTTTGGTGACAGAGGCTTGGCGGAAGCCAAGTCTCAGTGGCTTTGGCATGAGTATGCTGGCATCCGCTCCACAGAGAACGACTTTTATCAGCACCCCACTAACGAAGGCCTCGAAATCGGCTACTCCTGCTGCGAAATGAAGGAATACAGTGCCTCGGTACATTTAGTGACTGGCAAAATCTCGCTCTCAAACCAGATCATGATTGGGGGCCACATCACACGGGAATCCTTGAGCCGACTCCGGGGGATGATCGATAAGCTAGAGAACCGGGGTGACTAAGTGCTCAGTATTCTTTCTTGGTTGATGGATTGACGAGCATTAGGATACGCCGGCAATCTAATTTATGCTTTATTCGTCTGTTCGCCTCTGGAGGCGCCGATGAACCTATGTAGTGTTTAATAAGAATGCATTCCCAAACCAAGGTTAGCTGCAGATGTGAGGAGATGTGATGACCATGAACGCGTAATCGGGAGGGTAGTGCAGGACAGTAAAATCGGCCGAAACGCGGGTCGTTCAGCTTTTGGTAGAGCAGCAAGCAAGAGGAACAGAATCAAACACGCAGGCAGATGATGGCAAGAGGGCTGTGGCAGAAAAGCGCCTGTGAGGCATACCGCGAGGCTCGACATAGACAGCGTCGTGGACGAGATCGCTGCGAGCTGCTGGTGGCTGTGTAGTGGTCGACATCGAGACAATGCAACTGTGGTGCGCAAGCTCTCCTGATGCGCGACGGCCGGACCGCGCGGTTCAGGACCGGACACGGGTCCATACACGTGAGGCGAGCTCCGCTGCGCTGCAGAGTTACGGAGGATGGGCAGAGGAGGAGTAAGAATGAATGGAGGAGAGTGAAGGGGGCGTGGAGGGCAGGGGATGGTTCGCGGGGCCTGCGCATGCGGGTGCTCCAAGAATAGCTGCCCCGCCTTAGGCCGGGATGGGGAAAGCGCAATCGTCATGCTTGGCCCGTGTGCAAGGAACTTCGGCCACAGCCACGTCGGCCTCCCACCAGCGCCTCGCAACGCGTGCGGCGGGCATGCACAAACACCATGATATACCCCCTCCACCCTTCCCGCAACTCCCACCGGCCCTCATCGTCGGCTTTTGCGGCCCAGCCTCTTCTTTTACACCTTCATTCAATACAGACTTTGGGAATAACATGACACTATGCTAGACGAGAACCTACCTAGTGCGTAGATCCCTAATTAATACTGCTATCATTGCTGCCAGCCAGCCCGGCCGGCATTGGAGCATGCCGCGCGCTAACGGTTCGCAGCGTTCTTTCTCAAAAGCTCCCCGGACGGCGTCAAGCACCACGAGTCCTTCTACTTCACCCAGTATGGCTCTGAGCCCGAAGCCACATATGCCCTCAAGCACGCCGACCCGGCGTCGAACGAGGCGAAGAACACCTACGCCGCTGCCCTCTTCGATTCCCACAACCCGGACATATTGTACGGCGAGGTACTCGCAAAGCCCGGCTGGACGCAACCTAGTCTGTCGCAAGAAGAGATTCGCAAGAACGGTGGAGTGCCCCCTCCGCCTGACCCCATTTTCCCCACTGAATTCGCCATCCAACTCTACAGCCCAGACCAGCGGGTCTTGGTGAAACAGCATACCTCGAAATGGAGCGGGACCGTGTCGTACGAGTTCAGTATGCCTATCACCACCTTCAGGACGCCAAGTTCTTCAAGTCTCGATCGTAGCCAGGGCGACCCCTCTGCCGACGAAACTACACCAAAGGTGAACTTCGTGTGGAGGAAAGAGGGCAGGATTGGCAAGGACATGACTTGCTATCTCACCGGCAAGTCAACAGACCCGACGGGGAAGAAGGCCAAGAAGCATAAAGAGCCCGACATTACTGTTGCTTTGTTCTCTGGCTTGAAGGAGATGACCATCATGGAGTCGAACATGTATCGGGTGGAGATAGAGGACTCCAAAGGCTTGGAGGTGGTATTGTTGCTGGGGGCTGCAGTCATTAGGGACCTATTCTTTGGCAACGCTAGGGATTCCTTTCACATTGTTGATCCGAACGGTCGGAAGAACAGCGGAGGACTGCGAGGCCGAAAAGGATCCTCTTCGCTAGAAGCCTCCAACATAACCCCTCCAGTCATGACCCCTCAACCCCCACCACCGCCACAGCGTGTTGCTCAGCCTATGAAAGGAGCAGCGCTGACCAGACTATACGCCCAGCCTTCTCCGAACGACGCAAAACGCAATAACTTACCTCTACTTAAAACCGGAAATCAACCGACTCAGCGGCTAGACCCTCGAGCGCAGTGGGAAATCGACGCAGAAACCGTCCGGTTACGCGCTCAGGCAGAAGCCGAGGCGAGAGAACAGAAACGCCAGGAGGAGATGAGCAGACGTGCTAGAAGAAAAGCTGAGGAAGAAGAGGAGCGGAAGACACGAGAGTTCCTGAGACAGGAAGAGTTGGCTCGTCAACGGGCGGAGAAAGAACAAAGACGGAAGCAAGCAAAGATAGACGAGGAAACCGAACGGTTGCGAAGGCAATTTGGCGACCAGAGTAATCTACTACCACCATCTCAGCCGCACCAACGGCACTCTGCACCCCTTCTCCAGGGTCCATTTCAACGACCCTCTCATGCACCCGCCCAGCCCCTTCGACCGGCAAACCAGGGTCCGTACCTACAGCTGCCGGGTGGCCATCGACCGACGGCGTCCCAAAGCACATTCTTCAGTAATGGATTACCAAAACCCGATGGTCAGGCAAAAAAGAAGAAAAGTTTCTGGGGGTTGAGGAGTAACGGCGAACAAAATCCGACTACACTTCGGAAGAAACAGAGCAGCATGTTTTAGGTTAGGTCCATTTGCGATACCCCATCAGCTGGTGTTGGAAACTTGATACTTTGGGCCTAGGCTTTGAACGGCTTGGCGCAGGCTCTACGTACCCATGCGCCCTTACACACAATGGGATGGGTATCTTCATCAACGTCTCAGATGAGAACTCGACGGCAGGAGCAATTTTTGCCATCAAGTCCATACTTTCTCATCATGTTGCTCACTTTATTATTTTGTCCATCCTTTTTGTTCATTCCGGCTCTTCTCCAAGCTTTCTCCAAGGTCGCCTTGGCGCCAAGCTAAAATGAGCACATTTGAGCAGTAAACCAACACCAAAATTCCGGGTCTCCACATGGGCACTTCCTAGCATGTCCAGTCTACTTCTATAGACCTTGGAGCTTACCAGGCAAGCTGGCGCCACAGTCGGCTTAGAGGTGTTCCATTGGGCTCGAGATGCCTTGTTTACATCCCTCCTTCCACATCCACGGCCCAGGAAGGCCGATTTAGGTCTGGTGTCTTCCAGATAGCTGCAGGTGGTTAGTACACTCGGGACGAAGTGTGGAGGGGAGCTATGTGCCCCGCTATGCAGCTTTCTTGTAATCTATAAAGAGAGCTTGAAGGTACTATCGGACTGTCTGCATGCTCCTATTGTGATTTTCCAATTGACTGCGATTGAGCCTCGAAGTCGTGCTGTGATTAAGAATCTTTGCCTAATTGCAATTGCAGAGTAGTAGTTCAGAATGGCGTTTAAGACCTTGACTACGCTCCTGAGCTTTGTCGCTCTGGCCTCAGCGCATTTCACGATCGAATACCCAACCTGGAGAGGCGATTCCTTCCAAGGGAACCGATCGCAATGGACATTCCCCTGTAAGACATGACTTCCTTGGCTCTCTTCCCTCAGTTCAACACTACTTAATATGGAAATCTTACTGAAAGCCTCATCCAGGCGCTGGTGTCCCCGAAACAAGGGACCTCAGCAACCGCACCCAGTGGCCTCCAACCGGTGGTTCAATTCGACTGCACGTTTCGCATCACTGGGCTCTAACATATGTCAACCTGGGCTTGAACACGAATGTCTCGAGCTTCAACATCAGCCTGGTGACCAAATTCAACCAGACCGGAAATGGGACATTTTGTTTGAAGGAGACAGGACAGGCAGCGTTGGCGGAGGGGCTGGCGGCCGCCGGATTGGATGCTGCTTGTAGGTGTCCTCGAGACCAGCCGACTGGAGGGTGCGTGAGATATTGTGATGTGCTAACTGGAAATAGCGGTCGATGGGATGCCAGCTAGTTTGCAAGTCATCCAGATTGCGTCGACCGGCGCGAGTCTGTTCAATGTAAGGTTTCCCTTAAAAAGAAATGATTTTCAGATGCTAATGGCATGGGGGATGTAGTGCGCGGATATCATGTTCAACTCTTCGGCTGCCTTGCTTCCGGATAGCGAGTGTTCTAACTCGACTGGTGTCAGTGGTATTGCGATTCAAAATACTGATGAAGGTGCCGCTACACAATTGACACCTGCTTTGGCGGGTATTATTGTTGTTGCAGGAGTAGCGGCGGTCGTTACAGCGTTTATGTGAGCATTTCCGAGCAGAATATAGGATGACAGTTGGGGTTACAAGGACGGGAATGGAATATACCAATTATTTATGTGTTATGAAAGAAACTTTGTCTCTCAGTCCATGGTTTTGAGGACGATTTTATGACCGTTATCCGCAGATTCATAGTGTTTTTGTTGTGATTATTTCCATTTATATGTCTAAAGGGAATAGTGTTATTTGACTAGCGCGCCTAATATCTTTTCAGCTTGTCTAATTGAGAAGGGAATTAAGCTTAGGGTACCTTCAACTTCCACTAGGCATCTAGAACTCTAGGCGGGTCGTATTCTTTGTCGTCTGGAGGTGTGTATCCTCGAACCATCGGATGCTTGCCGTGGTGGTACTTGTCAAGCGCAGCAAGGCACTAGTCGCGCAATTCCTTATCAAGCTCCTCCTGATACTTGTTCTCGGTCTTCTCGACTACCCGGATAAGAGCAGATCAGCGTTTCTCCGCCTTGTACCGGATCGTAGCCTTGACTAAGATGATGAGAACCCTCATCGTTCCTCATCTATAAGGCACTTTTCGAGATAGCCGGAGAGATCCTCAAGACGGCATTTTCGTGGACGCGCTAGCCTCCACTAGTGTTCTACTAAAGTAATGTCCATACTTCTAGAATATTATTATTCTGCCTGGCGTAGTCGGCATTAGCCTTGTGATTGATATTCATGTAAAGCTTGTTTCGCCCTACTGGTATGTTCTACAACTCATTTCCTCAATAGGTGTTTATGGGCAGAATAATCGCCGTACTTCCATGATGAAGATCCCCTTACTAATTTTGACACTGCCGAGGTCATTTTTCCGTCCAGATAGTATACGTCTTTGCGAGGTATCAAGGAATTGTATGTTACGTACCTTTTTGGGTTTGCGTGTCCGTATTCATTAAGATCCTGAAAATCGATGATATCTCTGAGCTTCACCCAGCTCGTGCCCCTACACCTCTAACGCCTAGATCTATGGATTGCGGAAGGCAGTAGTACCGGTTGCGACTATAGTAGTAGAGAAGGACCCGCTTATGAGCTACACGTTTGACTACGCCTAATTCGTCCGGACTGGACCAAGCTGTTATGTTGGTATGAGTTGGTCGCCTGGGTACCACGACCTCCATGGCCCCTTCCTTATCCTTCTATCATTTGTTATTCAATAGTACCTTTACGTTCGATCATGAGTGTGTCGTTGATCTATTTGGATTGACGGAGCTGTCGCGAAGTCTCCGAGGAAAATGGATGACAGGTTACGAAGTGCTATATACTCAAATAGAATGGATTTTTTAACTTATAAAATACGTACGATTGTCATGTAGAGCAGGTACGTTTTGAACATATAAAGATCTAGCACCTTTATTAAAAATCAATTGATAACTTGGGACACTGATTGCATATCATCGATTCGTACAGAATGCACCAGCTGGATAGTCATAGAAAACAGATGGTACGTCTCGGAACAATGTGAATAAAACAGAACCTGAAGTTTTTACATGTACCCAAATAGGAAAAAAAAATTTATGATAGGTAGCACAAGTGAAATATACCGAACAAAGAATTTTATATTTCATGTGCGTCTCTTGTAAACAATAATGGAGGCGGAGGTAGGACAAAATTTGCGCTACGATGATTTTCAGTATTATCTTGCCTTACAAGAGTTCTGTATATACTAAATATTAATATTGGGACCGAAATCAACTGATTTTTGCTGCCAAGTCGCTCTTTGTGATCCTTTTCACCTATTGAGGCACTTCTCATAGGCGCTAATTTGTCCGATAAAGTGCGTCGTATTCTCCATTTTCCTTAGCCTGCGCCACCCTAGCGGTGTGATCGTTGGCAGCATACTCAGCGCTAAATGCTTGTTTGCAATGAAAGGAGTCGATTTATTCTGAACGTTGTTGGATGAGTCTTCTCTGCGGTTGGACTAGATTGATAAGCCGCTTTGCCGTTTCTGGCTCCTCTTTTGCAAATTGGTGGCGGACGGCTAGAAGATGCTCTACCTCATCTCCAAAAGCTTAGGGTCCTGAAGTATGTATGGGCTGAGAAGACGTCTCATTGATGCTGCCGGAAGCACTTGTGATGGAGTGCCACTTTTTTGTTGGGATGCATCTCCAGAATTTGCCGGAACAACTTGGACTGCATCGCTGCTTCTGTTGGGATGAGCCTCTTAGATTTCCCATTCCTCAAGATAGTTGTCCTCATCAATCGGCTGAGGGACATCGGGCTCTTTTATCTTATTATTTTTTCGGCTAAGTGAGGAAGGCGAAACTTGACCCTCAACTGGCTAGTTGCATTCCGAGGCCTATGACTGATGTCAAAGTCGCTTTGAAATCACCTAGACCCTTTGAAAATCACGCAAGCAGGTAAGGCAGTTCTTAGTACTTATTTTAGTCAGATAATCTTTTTGCTGCGTCTCGTCAGTTATCCGTACCAAGAAATCCCTATAACACATGTAAGCTCAGGTCACGTGCCTTATCAGCTATGCAGCCCTTGATTAAGCAGTCTCATGTACTATATATTCCCCTGCCGTACCTTGACCGAGAGGTCAAGGGACGCCACAGGACGCCATCAATACATCCATCAATACCACCCCATACGCCTCCACCCACTCCTGCTTACATAACCCAATCGCTTCCTTTCTTATATCAAATTAAATCCGCCTATTAAGTTATTAAACTAGGGTCTTAAATAATACTTATTCGAGATTGTATTGCTAGGTGTAAGCAGGAGGGGGTAGAGACTATATAGGGTGGTATAGATAGATGTATTGATGAGGTCCCTTGACCGAGAGGTCAAGGTACGGCGGGGGAATATATAGTACATGAGACTGCTTAGTCAAGGGCTGCACAGCTGACCAGGCACGTGACCTGAGCTTACA